>JAXQQM020070306.1:0-11783 GCA_034641835.2 Pinus albicaulis | reverse complement strand
TTAGCACTAGACTTTTAATCACATATTTACACTTCAGGACATAATTTAGGAAGTCCAAAATTTCTCTTGGAAATTTTATTGTTTTTTCATAGAGTTTCAAAAAGGCGTTTGACTTTGTACCCTTAGAGGATTTATTCCAGATGCTCAGAGATATTGGCATTTTAGAAACCGTTTTTTCAGCCATTATGCATTTTATATGATTCAATCCTTGGTCATATATGCACCAACACACGGGTTATCATATTTTACCCTAAGTATCATTGCAGTAAAACATGGTTTCCCCTTGTCCCATACACTATTTAGATAATCATTTTTGTACAGTTTTATGCTGGTTATGAGTGTTGAGCCTCCAATTTTTCATAATTTTATTGATGACACCATCCATTTTCGCATCATTCTATTCACCCATTGTCATAATTTTTAACCATATTTCTTCATAAACGCACCAAATTCCTTCATACATGTTTACATAGTTTTTTATTATTATTTTTATTGTTTTTAATGAATTAAAGAGAATTACACATGGTTTTACTAATGATAGTTTAGCAATTCAAGTTTCTATAGTTTTTGCAGATGTCTCCATGGTTGAGATAGTAGCACCACTCTTGAATGAAATCCAACACATGGGCATTGTTTCTAGAAGCTCCAATATGCATTTTTTTTGGGAAATTCCACCCAACTCACATATGTGGGCCTCTAGGAAAATATCAAGGGAAAATCGCAGCAATTTTGACCAATCAACTTCAAACGCATTTTTTGAGAAAAGTAAAGTGAATATTGAAAAACAAAAACATGGGTTTTGTTCAGTACGAGGCCAGTTAAATTATTTTTTAGCATTTTTAACACATTCATTACCATTTGGGAGATATTTCAATTTCTTTGGAGCCCTATTTTATAGTTGCATGAGAAAACATTGTGACCATGTGTCAATAAACGCCCAGTCAAGCAAATAGAGGTTGGAATGGACTGTGCTTCATCAAATTCGTGGAAAATACGTGTCCATTCATTTCTGATATTTAGCCATATGAATCTCCATGAAGTCACATTGAAACCCCTATATAAACACTCCATTGAAACAAAGATGACTGGTTAATTTTCTGACGCATATTATGAAGTTTTACAACCATGTTTTTCGTTCATTTTTAATGAATAAGTAACTTGAAGACTCGATGTGCAACTAAAATTTGGAGTAAATATTTGACCTCCTATTTGTGGCTGCAAATAATGAAGGTTCAGCGTTTTATTTTTCTAATGTAGTTGTTTTTATGTTTTCATTTTATTATTTGATGTAGTTATTTTCACAATTCCAATTTGTCATTTGCCATAATTGTTTTTAAAAGTCCATTTTTTCATTTGTTATAGTTACTTCCATAATTTCATTTTGTTATTTGATGTAGATTCTTTCATAAGTCTTCTTTTATCATTTGATGTAGATTCATCAATCATTCCTTTCGAATTGTCAAATTGCAGAGGAGTCATAGTTTTACTTCTAGAGCAGCAGTGATTTATTTTAGAGTAGTTTTACAAGTTCATCAGTGGTTTATTCAATAGCATGAGTGATTTATTTTCAAAAAAATAGTGATTGAGTGATTCCCTTTCAGCATATTAGTGCGTTATTTTTCGTTCATTAGTGATTTATTTTCAAGAGCTATAGTGATTTATTTACAAGTTTCATTGTCATAACATTTCATTTCAAAAACATAAAAATGTATAAATTTCCTTTAATAGAATTCAATTTTATATTCATGCACAAGACTGTTAGAGAATAATATTTTTTAGAGACTAAGAAATAAATTAGTTGAGTATTCTTCATAAGAGAGATAAATTTTGTTTCAGTTTTTATAGAGTAGAAAGCATGTTGATTTTTAGAACTTAGTTGGAATTTAAATTTATCAATTTCATTAGGAACATAAAAATAAAAGCATCCTTAGAAGTAATATCTACAAATCCAATCATCGCACCAATAAACTAAATGAATAAAAGAGGCTTCTAGCATATATTGTGTACTTGCACTTCACAAGTTTACCAACTCCAGTTGATAATTTATGCAATCAATTTAAGACAATTAAATTGACAAAAAATTTGGCGTCGTTGCCGGGGAAGTGTAAATAGGAGCTTTTTTCTTTTCAATAAAAGAAGAAATAAAGAAAAAAAAAACAAAAAAAAACTTCTATCACCTGCCACACCCACTATATCACATGGTGCAGTAAGAGCCACACATCCACAATATGAATTCTTATTTTTGCAGGTAGAATAAGATGTGAAAAACGAGGTTGAAGAAATGGACAAAGATGATGAAAATGAGGAATATCCTTTTGGATTTACCATTCAATAAAATGATGTCAATGTCCATATGAATAGCATCCCTCCATATGTACTTCTTAAATTCAAAGGTATGAGATCAGAAGACCCGGAAACCTTTCTTTTTGAATTTGAAATAATTTGTAGATCTTATGGATACTCATTACACATTAAAAAATTGAATTTTTTTCCGGAAATATTGAAGGATAAAGCTCTTAGATGGTTCATGACTTTAGGAACAAATTCTATAAGGACAAGGGATGATATGAAAAGATTATTTTTGAAAAAAATTTGAATATTATTGCATACACCTCATGAAATTAGAAATGAAGTATTTAAGATGAACCAAAAAGAGGATGAAATCCTAGAATATTTAGTGGAGATATTTACTTATAATATCAAAAGATCTAAATTTCATAATTTAGGATGAAACACATTAAAAATTCTCCTACTAAATGCTATAAAGGATGAATGGATTGATATTTTTAATCTGGTGAGAAAAGGAAATGTCTATCAATTTTCATTTCAAGAGATTTGTGAATTGTGAAAGAACATATCAAGAGGAAAAGAAAAGTTTGTAATATCCCCTCAATATCCATTTATGGCAAGAGTAAGTAAGTCGGCGTCAATATTGGTAAGTCAAATTGTACTTACAATTTGCTAAAAATTATTCGTAATTTAAATGAACAAAATGACATGCTAAGAATGCAAAACAAGAAAAAATTTGAGAATTCTACTTCATTTATATTTTTCCCTAAATGTAGAAAGAAACAGTTTTTTCATGAATGTCCACTTGATAACATTAAAATTTGTAAAACTTGTGTAGGATCACATAATACTGAATATTTCCCATCATTACCAAGGTTAAAGGTAGTTTACAAGAAGGATAATGGAGCGAGTCAAGCAAAATAGAAACTTTGTTATATAGCACCAAGAGGACTATGGCAGCTTCTTCAACCCAATATGATGCAATATCCTTATGCACAGTTTCAAGGTTATGCACAAAAATCTCAAAGTAATTGGGAAACACCCTTGCCTTGGCAACCTTGGACATGTCAACCCCGACCTCAAAACCAACCTTGGAAACCTTGTCCATCTCAATCCCAACCTCAAAACCAATCTTGGAAATAAAGTTGGCAAAATCCCTACGAAGGAAGTCCACCATATCCTCAATATTTCCCTCTCTATCCTCAATACCAATATCATTGTTATCAATACCATTCACCTCCACCACAATATCAATTTCACCATCAATCGACCTCAATTCAACCTTTCCTTTTACTAACCACACAAAAACGCCAAAGATCCATTCCCACTCCACTACCTGCACAACCATTTCGAATCCCCAGCAATAAGACACCTCAATCCACTCACAATTTTGAGGTTTTGCAAAATAATTCACTAGCTGCCATTGAAGAACAACAACCAGAAGAATAAGATTCATATAAGGTCCAAGAATCATGGATGCATGTTGATAAAGAGAATTTTTTGGAACCTGATATTGAAATGTTTCTTGCATGCCTATCATCAGATTCTATGAATAAAGATCACATCTCTGAAGACTTGAATGACATGATAGCATGAAGTGAAGGAATATAAGATTACATTGAATCCTGGCTCAGGGTAGCCATCAGATCCCAATCCTCAATTCTTCAGTAGCTTCTGACATCATCTCAATCAAGGCGATTGGTCTCTCATATACTGGTACATATAAAAGAGCATATTTCAAGCCTGCATATGAGTTTATTTATCATCTTGTTACAGACATGGTTCCATCAGAAGTATTCACAAACTTGATCAAGATTTATTTTTCAAGTATAGTAGGAAATATAAAAAATAAAAAATAAAAAGTATAGAGAAAAATAATTCCTGTTGTGAAAACCAGCTTGTTGGCACAATTGGACATGAGCTTTGCTTGAAAACCAGGAAACTAGTGAGAAAAGTTCACTATAATTTCTGCAATTTCATGACGATTTCAATTTTTTATTATGGTTCTTCAAATCATTTTTGGTTCTATGCTCGAGTTGGATGATGTGGAATTCCTTAAGGTCCACCTTCCAATAGATCTTGTCCCATCGACCTCAACACATTATCTACGATCAAGATCAGAGATTATTTCGAGTTCTTTGGGACTTGCATACATCAATGTCAAGCCTCCTCTTTGACAACAATGGGAATACAACAATGTCTCTTGATTGTCATATCTTGCAGGTGACTTGACTCAACACTTTCATTCATCCCTGTCAAGATGCACTCAGGTACCTTGAAACTCATTTAAATTATCGGTGAGTTGTCTCGCATTGATTAATGATTTTCATCATTGATCAGTAATCCAATGATCTCTTCCCATAATCGACTTCGAAAAATTCATTCGCATGGTAAGAATTGTACCATGAATTTTGGCTTTGATGAAGACTAATTGTTTTAAGGAATCAAAAACAACTTGTAGCAATACATTTTATTATTGGTTTCTTGTAGCAGCATATTCATCCTTTTTTTTCATTCAATGGCAGCATGATCACACCATTACAATAATTTTTCATTCATTTTCATTTTCAATGAAAATAATAAACTTGGGCTTATTTCAGTCAATATGTAGTATGTTTCATGGTTTCTACTTCACGATACAATACAAAATTCAAATCGGTAGTTCAAACTCAAAGAATATAATTTTCTGCAAAATTTGTCAATTTTTGCAAGAGCTACAGAAAGTTGCAGTTTCTATAGCTATTGTTGTAGCAGCTTGTTTTTGCTATAACATATTTTTCCAGATGTAGTTTTGGAAAAAATAGTGCAAGATATTGGAGCAGAAATAAAAAATTTTGAGTTTCTCAGTTTTCTCAGAATATAATAAATTGAGTAAGGCGTGGGAAATTTTTTAAAAAAGTCAAATTTTCCAGGACTTTTCAGCGGGTTTTAAAGGTGGATTATCATTTTTCACCATTTTGGACAGATTTGGGAAGATTTCGGTATTTTTGCATAGAAACGTATTTTCTTCATCAAAATGGGATTCTGAAGGCATGTGGCAGTAGAAAGAGTAAAAAAAAACAATTTCCCTTTTGAATCACTCAATTTGGCCTTAAACGGAGTTTGTGACATATGTTTTTGTTGCAACATTGGGCAAGGTGAAACATGAAAGAGGAAGAAATTGATTTGATGATATATTGCAAACCATGCATCTGTTGGCACTAAATTTTTTATGGTAAATGCATCGAAGTAGGGTAAAGGAACACAAAAAATTTGAGTGTGTATTTTTCAATAAATTTGCCACTTTCACCTACAACCATTTCTCATTTTTCTCGAGATTCGTGCACCCATTGGCTGAGATTTTTTCTAGGAACATGCATAATATTAATAGTAACAATCTCATAAAATTTCAGGATAATATGACTTACCATTTGAGAGAAGTTTGAAAAACAAATCTGCTACATGAAAAAAGATACATTTTGTGGAGAAAGGTCAAAGTGGAAGTCAACGTATCATGGAGTAGAGTACGTGAGCGAAATCAATACCAAATAAGCCATCAGATCATGTTCTCTTCTCCAATTCCAAAAGGTAAACTTGAGGTAAAACTAGCCTTAAACTTTTAATTTGTTAAAAATTCTAGAAAATTTGATGAAAAGCTATTGTAAACATGTAGTTCCATTTTTTCTCCCATTATGTTTTTTCATACCTTTTAACAATCAAACACACAAGTTATGATTGATTATTTATCAACAAAGTCGTGCCACCCATGCAATCATCTTATTGTTCTCCATGGTCATAATGATGTGCTTCTATGCTTTCACCACTCTCTTGTTTAAACTTTCTCTTCTTGTTAGTTCGTGCTTTCCTTAATGGTCCATCAACATTATGTTCTTCAGAAAAATAATTATTTTACAAATAGAAAAACGTCACTTCATAGTACATGTTTGTAGCACATGATCAAAAGGTACATGGAGCACTTGAAATTATGTGTCCTATTTCTCATCTGTAGAGTTTTAATGGAAGGCAAGAAATGATGAGTACAAAGCCACAAGAAGAAGAAAGTTGCAACAAGCATTTTTTCACACACTCTTGAAGTCACTTGGAATCATATTTCAGGCTTTGATAAGTTGCATAACCCTAAAAAACAACAACTCCTATTTTGTGTTATGTGCAACTCATATTGTAAAAAGCTTCACATTGGGAAGTATTCTTCATTCATTAGTTTGTGAGTTCTTGTAGAAACTATTTGATCACAAAGTTGAAATGTGATTGGTTGCTATGCATGGATGATAAGAAGAAAAACATTATAAACTGCAATCTACGATCATTTCCAGCCATACTAATGGGATGAACCTCACAAGAATGGAAAGAAAACTCTATAGATGGCATAAAAGTCTTGATGCGCTCTTCATAATATGGTATTCTACTAAGGCTCGAACAATTTGAGCACAATTAAAATAGTGACAAGTACTTGGATATGGTACTATGTGGGCATCCTTTCTTTTCACACAAGTTGCATATAATAAATACTGAAGGGTTGGAAAAAAGTGCATCTTATTGAGATAAAAGGTCAATATTACTCTATTGGAGCTTTGGTCAAGGATGTAGTTGAAATGATAGAATAAAGGAACACAAGGAACCAGTTTGATTATGAAACTTTGCAATGTTTTTTTTGCATGAGAAAATGAAAAATCTCCAGTGTGGGGGAATGTTGAGCCTCCAATTTCTCATAATTTTTTTTATGAAGTCATCCATTTTCGCATCATTCCATTCACCCATTGTCATCATTTTTAACCATATTTATTCATAAACGTGCCAAATTCCTGCATACATGTTTACATGGTTTATTATTATTATTTCTATTATTTCTAATGAATTAAAGAAAATTATGCATGGTTTTACTAATGATAGTTTGACCATTCAAGTTTCTATAGTTTCCACAGCTTTTTCCATGGTTGAGGTAGTGGCACCACTCTATAATGAAATTCAACACATGGACATTGTGTCTATAATCTCCAATATGGATTTTTGTCAGTCAAATTCCACCCAGCTCACACATGCGGACCTCTAGACAAATATGAAGGGAAAATCGCAACAGTTTTGACCAGTCAACTTCAAACACGTTTTATGAGAAAATTAAAGCGAATATTGCAAAAAAAAAACATGTTTTTTGTTCAACACGGGCCAAATTAAGTTCTCTATGAGTCATTTTCCCCAATTCGTTACCATTTGGGAGATATTTCAGGTTCTTTAGAGCACTATTTTGCAGTTGCATGAGAAAACACTATGCCCATGTGTCAATAAACATCTAGTCAAACAAACAGAGGTTATAATGGATTGTGCTTCATCAAATTCGTGGAAAATAGGTGTCAATTAAGTTATGATATTTAGCCATATAAATCTCCATGAAGTTACATTGCAGCCCCTATATAAACACTCCACTGAAACAAAGAGGAGAGGTTAATTTTCTGAAGCATATTGTGAATTTTTACAACTTCGTTTTTCATTCAATTTTAATGAAGAAGTACCTTGAAGGCTCGATGTGCAGCTAGGTGTTGGAATAAATATTTGACCACCTATTTGTGGAAGGACCCTGCAAATAGTGAAGGTTCTACATTTTATGTTTTTATTTCAATTCATTCATGTTTTCATTTTATCATTTGATGTAGTTATTTTCAAAATTCCAATTTGTCATTTTCCGTATTTGTTTTCATATTCCAATTTGTCATTTGTTGTAGTTACTTCCATAATTTAATTTTTCTATTTTATGTAGATTCTTTCATATGTCTTCTTTTATCATTTGATGTAGATTCATTAATATTTCCTTTCAAATTGTCAAATTGCATAGGATTCATACTTTTACTTCTAGAGCAGCAGTGATTTATTTTAGAGTAGTTTTACAAGTTTGTGAGTGGTTTATTTCAATAGCATGAGTGATTTATTTTCGAAACAATAGTGATTGAGTGAATTCCTTTCAAAATATAAGTGTGCTCTTTTCCATTCATGAGTGATTTATTTTCAAGAGCTATAGTGATTTCTTTACAAGTTTCATTGTCATAACATTTCATTTCAAAAACATAAAAATGTATAAATTTCCTTTTCTAGAATTAGATTTTATCTTCATGCACAAGACTGTTAGAGAATAAGAATTTTTAGAGACTAACAAATAAATTAGTTGAGATTTCTTCATAAGATAGAAAAAGTTTGTTTTAGTTTTTAAAGAGTAGAAATCATGTTGATTTTTAGAACTTATTCGGAATTTAAATTTATCAATTTCATTAGGAACATAAGAATAAAAACATCCATAGAAGTAATCTCTACAAATCCAATCATCACACCAATAAACTAAATGAATAAAAGAGGATTCTAGCATATATTGTGCACTTGCACTTCACATGTTTACCAACTCCAGTCGATAATTTATGTAATCAATTTAAGAAAATTAAGTTGACAAACAATAAGACAAATATGTGTTTGGTGTTCAGATAGGCATCCTGAATATACAATATTTTTTGGTTGTGCACATCCAAATAGTGCAGGGGGCAGTTGGAGTATATTATATTTTGATGGTTGTAGATGATGTGGCCCTTCTAGTCTCATCCCCCAAAAAATTTCAAGTATTTCTCGATGCCCTAGCCATTTTCTATGATCTTCATCAGTTGACAGTCAACCTAGGTAAAATCCAAAGTCATCATCTTCAACGTGTTGAAGAAAATCCTCCTTGATCACTATTTATTTTCTCAAAGGAGAGGATATCAAGATCACCAACACATATACTTATCTAGGGGTACTGTTCACAATACCTTGCTTTATTTTGCAACATGCACTTGATCCCTGAATCAACAAGGGATATGGGTCCTTAGCCCTTCTTGAGAGGCAGTGTTTCTAAAATCTTATTCAAGGCATATCTACCAATATGTCACTCATGCACAATCTTGCCCAACCCAAATTTCTAAATGGTTCCAAGGTTTGGTGACCTGGTTTACTAGAGTCTAATTCATATTTAATAAAGAGAGTACAGATCATCCTCCTTCGTTGCATTGTTTAATGCAAGTAGCCAATTCCTCAACCCATCATCCTTATAGAGTTTGCAGCTCACCCCTTCCTACTTGAGACAATGATTGGTCTCATCTCTCTTCTATAGTATGTTCAAAACTTCACTGATACAGAAAAGGGGCATGAATGATATCCATACTTGGCCTATTTCTCATCAGAGTCCATTGCAACAACTAATCCTTTTACTTGATCTCCTTGCTTGAATTAGTATTATGATGGACCAACTTCCCCCATTCAAATATTCCCTATTTGAACCTGGCCATTTCTTACCAACCAAATAAAAGATGATCAAAATCATACAAGAGGATATCTATAGGAAATATGTACAGCTCAATTGAATACAAGGTGGATCACATCTGAAGATGTCTTTCTATACTGAGCACTTCATCGTGATGAGAGATGGACTTATTGTTAGACCCCATTACATTCTTTGCCATTTTATGCACAACATAATATGGAAATAAAACACACAAACTAACCCTAATATATGTAATATATAGAAATACAAATCAACGATCAATACACTATATGGTTGAAACAAAATAAATTGAACAAGTACCAAAGAAGAAAATATCTACAAAATCTACACAACCAACCATACAACCTAGATTTCATAGAAATTCATTCTCTTTGTTCCTGGGATTTGAAATACGCAAGTTGATAAGCAGTGTTAGTAATTATGATTGAAAAAGATGAAACGCAAAAGGAGAAAATTAGAGAAAGGACCAACACTTATTTTTTTAGGTTATCACTGTTTCGTTTTCCAATGAAGTTTCAAAAAATTTTGAAGTTTCAATTCTATAACATTTTATTTTAAGGGACATAGGGGATTAATTCATTTGAAAACACCTCCATCTAATATCCCAATTTCAAAACATTTTTAAAGAAATTTTTTTTTTCATGAGACCATACAACTAAAATGATTGAAAACAACTATTCTCATTCCTTCCTGTGCCAAGCTACATGCAATCTATATTCAGAAATACAAAATACTTGAATGTTCAAAATTTCGAAGAAATCACATACCAAGGACATGTTTCAATCTTCAGAACTTTTCAACTGACATCTACATCTTGCTTGAGTCCATCTGTAGTTTTCAGACACTATACTAACTCAGATTCCAAAAATGGCCTTCATACCTTCCAATAAAATCTAAAAGGGAAAAATCAATGAGAAATTGACTTGAAAGATACTTCATGTGTGCCTGTTCACTTTTCATGGTAGCGCACAGGTACTTACAAACATTTTTAGCTGAGAAAAGATCTTGCAGGCTCAGATAAAAAATTGAAAAACATCATCATGTTGTACCAGAGTAATATGATCTTGGCCTTGACATTATCATAAATAGAACTCCATTATGATAAAAAAACCAGCTTTCTAGTTGTGTTTAGTCCTAACATAGCACAAACCACAAAACACACCATAATATTTGGAGGTAGGCATTGTTTCTTTAGACCCATAAGAAGGTTATTTTCCTGTACAATTTTTTTTTTTCAAATTGATAAATGTAGATAATTTACAACTATTATGTATTGATGTATATTGCCGGGACACATGAAACTTTACTGTTAAGTATCCTTTTCATGAAAAGGGCCTGAAAACAAAAATTGTAATATGGCAGGGCCTAAAATATCAGCCAACATTCTCCAAAATCTCCTAAAGGAAAAACTATTGTTGGCTTCTTCTCACGAAAATTGAAATATCATGTCTTCATATTTTTTTTCCTCAATATACCTTTGATTATAAAAATAATTAAAACTAATATGTACTCCTAAAAAAACACAAATATAAGTATTTTTTTTTCTTTTCCTTCAATAACTCCCTGAGATAGGGTCAAAACAATCAATTTTGGACCCAAATTACAAGCAAGTTTCTCCCACTACATATTGTTTTTTATGTGCCTTGCATTCCCTTCGACAACAAATCTCTTCAACTTACAAATATCACATGTCTTCTGAGCATCGATCAATTCTACCCACCTTGGCTAAAATTCGAACCAAGCTTGTGTGGCAAATATTCTAGTGTATGGATTTTTCACATCATACTCATGCCCCTTCATAGCCCTATCCACCCTTGCAAAAAAAGAGATCAATAGGGAAGTTAAAGGTTGCAATATAAGGTGGAATTTTTCTTTGTATCATTTACATTCAAGATCATTAGTCACATGGCTAATTCACTTTTGCATTTGAGGGTTTTCTCTCACCAGTGAAAAATCAATTTTGATTGGCACATCTCATGTATGGAGAGGATTTGACAATTCTGAGGTTTGAAGGAGAGTATGATTGAGGTTAATGATGCAGTGATTGAGCTCTCAACTTCAAGATGCATATAAAACCCCAATTTGCAAGGAATATGGATGACAACAACAGGATTGAAACATGAGTTACGTTACACTTCTTTAACCACACACAAGAAAAAAAAATATCACAAAAAAGTGTAATTGCATAAAAGGAATTTCG
>JAXQQM020083350.1:0-21084 GCA_034641835.2 Pinus albicaulis | reverse complement strand
ACTGATAGAACATTTTAAAGGAAGTGGAAAATCAAAACAAACGACTTCGTCACCTCCTTCTAGTGACAATGACAATGGTGAATTGGATGTAGAGACGTTGAAGTCAATTGTAGGAACTATTGTTTTGAGCCTTTATGGGGCAGAAGATGAACCACAATAAATTTTATTTTAACCTAGCAAAGTTGCAGTCATCCACAATTATTGGTACGGTCCATATCAGTGCCACTGTGCATATGGCACACTAGACCAGATTATCTGATAAAACAAAGCGATGTCTTTATATTTTTAATTACTCAATACTAAATATCGAAATACACACATAAAACAGTTTAGATGATACCAACAACATTTACACATTTTTCCTTTGATCACTTTCTTCAAAGAACCGCCCTTCAATATGCAGTCTGCATTCTTCATGCTCAAAAAAATCTTAACATGTTTTATCTTCAAAAGGAAATTGGCGTTGATATGCATTTATATATATATATATATATATATATATATTCACTATGTTGTAATGACATTTTCAAATGGCCCATATTGTAATGGAGGTATTAAGTGGAGAGTTTTGATATTGTCTTGGTCCTCCTAAGCTGAAACAGAATTGTGGCTCAAGTCATTCCCAATTACACACTCTGCAAACAATCCAAACTGGAGATATCACAAAAGAAGTAAGTCCCCCAACCCCAATTTGAAAGGTCCTTATTCTATTTGAGAATGGGAGTATTGTATAATGGATAATAATATAGATAGAGCAATAGTAAAATATTAGAATGAGTTAAATCATTTAAATCAATTTCCTTGAGCCAAATCCTGTGAACATATATTCAAACAGAAATCTCCTGACAGCTGAAACTTATGACAGGAGTTCATCTAGTTTAGTAAACAAATCCAAAAAGATGCAGTTGTGCAGTTCACTTCACAGTATTTGAGACATATGGAATGAACGTACAAGTTCATTAAAAAAGAAGGAAAGAAGAAGACGAAAAGTTTGTTAAATCAAATTAACAACCCATAATTGTAATAAAACAAAAGAACAATTCAGATTTTCCAAAACGATCACAATGATCTTAGTATAAACTCTGACTAAGCTCCTCAATTGTAAATTTTTGTACTCTAATAGCCCAGTAAAGACTAACAATAACTATATGACCAAAATCCAAAGTAGAACTGAACACCTAATATGTAAGGAAGAAGTCATACCATCATACCATCATAAGCACAAACATAACAAAGTCCTAAGCTGGTGAGGTTTTCATTTCCATTGGCAACAACAGATATAGAGACAGAGTATCTTCTGAAGGTAATAGGTGATGCCCACTTCAAAATGTTGATTACCGCAGAATTTCTTGGTGGGAATAAAAATAGTGGGATGGTGCCACTAAATCTGGATGATTTACTTGGTAGTCCTGAACTGATAGAACATTTTAAAGCAAGTGGAAAATCAGAACAACGACTTCGTCACCTCCTTCTAGTGACAATAACAATGGTGAATTCAATGTAGAGACGCTGAAGTCAATTGTAGGAACTATCTTTTTGAGCTTTTATGGGGCTGAAGATGAACCATAGTAAATTTAATTTTAACCTAGCAAAGCTGGGGTTTCAAACGAAACTCCATGCTTACTAATTACTCACATTTGGGTTTTGGGATCTGCACCAGTAAGTGAATTTTTGGGATCTGCACCAGTAAGTGAATTTCCACCAAGTAAATGTAAGTGTTAAGTGTTAAATTTACAGATTATAAACATTTATTTATTTCCTATCATCTATTTTTCCTAAAGTGAATGAAATCTTGTCTCCATCAGAACCACCTAGAGGATTCTATGAATGTAGCTCTGGGGACAGGAAAAGAATCTTGAGACCAGCTAAGCCAATGAAATTAGCTGGATTATTTTCACTGGATTGTCTAAAAGGATGGGAAACGAGCTTGTTTTCGTTCAAACGAGCAGTAGCCAATATGGAAGAATCTGCATCCGAGAGTATGAAAAAGAAGCTGGCAAGGTTTTCATTTCCATTGGCAACAACAGATATAGAGACAAAGTATCTTTTGAAGCTGATAGGTGATGCCCACTTCAAAATGCTGATTACCTCGGAATTTCTTGGTGGCAATAAAAACAGTGGGATGGTGTCACTAAAGCTGAATGATTTACTTGGCAGTCCTAAACTGATGGAACATTTTAAAGCAAGTGGAAAATCAGAACAAACGACTTCGTCACCTCTTTCTAGTGACAATGACAATGGTGAATTGGATGTAGAGACGCTGAAGTCAATTGTAGGAACTATTGTTTTGATCCTTGATGGGGCAGAATATGAACCATAGTAAATTTAATTTTAACCTAGCAAAAATGTAGTCATCCTCAATTATTGGTACGGTCCATATCAGTGCCACTGTGCATACAACACACTGGGCCAAATTATCTGATAAAATAAAGCGATGTCTTTATATTTTTAATTACACAATAGTAAATATCGAAATACACACATAAATGATACCAACCACATTTACACATTTTTCCTTTGATCACTTTCTTCAAAGAACCGCCCTTCAATATGCAGTCTTCATTCTTCATGCTCAACAAATTATTAACATGTTTTATCTTCAAAAGGAAATTGGCGTTGATATGCATATATTTCACCAATTTGTAATGACATTTTCAAATGGCCCATATTATAATGGAGGTATTAAGTGGAGATTTTTGATATGGTCTTGGTCCTCCTCAGCTGAAAGAGAATTGTGGCTCAACTCATTCCCAATTACACACTCTGCAAACAATCCAAACTGGAGATATCACAAAAGCAGTAAGTCCCCCAACCCCAATTTGAAAGGTCCTTATTTTATTTGAGAATGGGAGTATTGGACAATGTATAAAGGATAATAATATAGTTAGAGTAATAGTAAAATATTAGAATGAGTTAAATCATTTAAATCAATTGCCTTGAGCCAAATCCTCTGAACATATATTCAAACAGAAATCTCCTGACAGCTGAAACTTATGACATGAGCTCATCTAAGCATTCCAAAATATGCGCTGTAGTAGTTCACTTCACAAACATTTGAGACATATGTGGAATGAACTATGTTCATTAAAAAGGAAATCTAAAGAAGAAGACTATAAGTTCATAAATAAAATAACCCATCATTGTAATAAAACAAAAAGAACAATTCAGATTTAAGCCAAAACGATCAGAATAACGATCTTAGTATAAACTCCGACCGAGCTTTCAATTTTAAATTTCTATACTCTAATAGCCCAGTAAAGGCTAACAATAACTATATGACCAAAATCCAAACCAGAACTGAACACCTAATATGTAAGGAAGCCGTCATACCATCATAAGCACAAATATAACAAATTCCTAAGCTGGTGAGGTTGTCATTTCCATTGACAAAAACAGATACAGAGACAGAGTATCTTATGAAGCTGATAGGTGATGCCCACTTCAAAATGCTGATTACCTCAGAATTTCTTGGTGGCAATAAAAACAGTGGGATGGTGCCACTAAAGCTGGATGATTTATTTGGTAGTCCTAAACTGATGTAACATTTTAAAGCAAGTGGAAAATCAGAACAAACGACTTCGTCACCTCCTTCTAGTGACAATGACAATGGTGAATTGGATGTAGAGACGTTGAAGTCAATTGTAGGAACTATTGTTTTGAGCCTTAATGGGGCTGAAGATGAACCACAGTAAATTTAATTTTAACCTAGCAAAGCTGGGGTTTCAAGCGAAACTCCATGCTTACTAATTACTCACATTTGGGTTATGGGATCTGTGGCAGTAAGTGAATTTCCACCAAGTAAATATAAGTGTTAAATTTACAGATTAGAAAACATTTATTGGTTAAATAAGTTTGTTTGGATAAATACACATTTATTGTTCCAGACATCTGGAAGGCGAGGGAGGCACATATGGAAGACGAGGGAAGCACCAGTGGCTGCAATCTACAAGGCTGTAATCATTATCTTTTTTCATATACTTGAGCTTGCTGGTATACATTGATGCATGCGCATCATTTCTGTACATGGATAACTGTGTCACATTCAATAGCTGCACTTTCACATTCTTCGTATCTGCCACCACTTTCTCGACTACCTGCATTCTCTTCCTTTCACCATAGATCCTCTCAATTTGATCCTCTATTTTCACATTAATGGGTTTAGTTTCCTTGAGGCATCCTCCCCCAACTCTCTTCCCCCAAGCCTGTCCATGGAAATGCACAGGGGAGTAGCCTCTGAAGAAAATTTGGGTGTGCTTGGGATCGATGTTGGCGTCTACCCATCGCGCCCAGGCCGTCAATGCAATCTCGAAAGCAACAAGCTCTTCCATGTAAGGAATAACATATCCTTTTTCCTCAAAATAATCAACCATGTTAAATACACACAGGATTTAGTTTAAAAAGAAACCAAGCTGAATATAAAATTTCCATAAGGTTTAGCAGAGTAGTTGAAAAAGGAAATGCTAGAAAAATTAGGATCACCTACCTTACCCATTGTAGGGCTCCTCGTGAGTCCACCAGTGCCCAGTATTAAAAATGAGGATATCTGCATGTTGAGTCTCTCACATACAACAGTTGTTTGTCTCTCAACCTCTCAAGCATCAGAGAGGCATTGAACCTGCACATAACATGCCAATTGGAAAGTCCAAAAACATCTGCAAATAAGCAACAGGTTATTGATTCAACGACAGCAACAGCAAGCTAGAACCACCATGAACAAATAAATCACCTGGAAAGGTCGCAGTCCTGAGGCTGCCATCTCCATCTCTCGTATCCATTCTACCATTTCCTCTGCAGTCGAAATCAATGCTAGCATAAGGGATCCACGAGGATATAAAACATAAGATTCATCATATATCCATCTCCCCTTGAACAGATCACAGTGGCGTTGCATTCCTGCTGAAGGAGACAAAGGTTCTGCCATGGAAATTTTGCCGCCCCTGCCTCCCATGGGTGTGTCATTAACACTCTTGTTGCCTGTCCCCAGATTAGACCCACTGACGTCTTAATGTGGCACAGTTTCTGTAACGTTCTTGGCAATGTAATCCACTGGGCCAGTGCTCTAAGATTTTCCCCAAGAAACTCCTGAATCTTGTTGTTGATCTTGGGTTATAGACAAATTGTTGAACAGCCTAGAACGATGAATTTTGAAGCCATGAATAAACCCTATCGGTGAATGTCGATATCAAGAAGGCAGACAACATGAGCTGAATGGCCCAGCGACTGTAAACTGACAAGAAAGAAGCTCTAGAAACCCTTTTGTAATTAATGATCTTTTGGTAATTAATGAGCTATCATAATTGCATTGCAAATTAAATATTTGCAAGTAGCTTTGTCTTTTTATCTAATCGTTGAATATGTTTTGATCCTTTAACATATAATTTAACGATTTCAGATTATGACACTATACATACAGGAATGTTGTTTTCAAATAATAACGTTTTACGGCTTAAAAATTAGTTGAAAAATTAAAGATAATAGTAAAGAAAAATCAAATTCCAACATAATTTATAAAATCAATTCATTAAGCTAAAATGTGTGTTTAGAAGTCATAGATGTATTTTTAAATAATCATAGCCTTTCAATTATAAAAAAATAAAGTGGAATTATTTTTGAGATAATTACAAATATTGGAATTGTGAATGGATAATAAAATAAACCAATTGCAACTCATAAAACATTGTGGTGCAAAAGCATGTGTTTTTTCTTTTGACAATAATGACATATAAATATAAATCCTAATAGAGATTTACTTCAACAATTATAAGTTAAAAAAATAAGTTTCATTGTATGAATAATAGCAATATTGAAATCCTCTGGTATTGCAATTTTCACAAACTAAAATGAAGAAGAACTATGGGCATTTGATGCATGTGCATTACTCCTTGTTGCATGTGTATTGCTAAGCAAATTAGATATGTCTTAATCTCCTCGAAGCAATTTCATTTTCCCCCAAATCATTTCTGAGCCTCTCCAATACCAATACTGCGTCCCTCATAGTTGGTCGTTCATTGGGTGAATCTTTCGAACAAAGCAAAGCAACCCGTATCAAAGAAAAAATGCAATTGAATACATTATTTTCTTCAAATTCATCTCCATCCAGCTCCCTAAGAAGGTTGTGGTCAATTACCTCCTTTACTCTACTTGGAAAGGCCAAATTTACCCACTTCTGCAAGTTCAGGTCTCCAGAAAACATATCATTAGTTGGTCGTTTCCTGGTAAGAATTTCCAATAACAAAATGCCAAAGCTGTAGATATCTCCTTTGGTAGACACTGGCTCACCGAATCCATACTCGCACTCTCATGTGGTATATTTTCGGTGAGCCTATTATGAGACAAGTCTAGCAATTCCAAATTTATGCAATCTCCTAAATTGGAAGGTATGGCTCCTGATAACTTGTTGTGATGAAGATGGAGCCTTCTTAGTTGTTTAAGGGGTGCAAGGGATTTTGGAATATTTCCAACGAGATTATTTCCACAAAGATCCAAGAGACCAAGGTGGTGTAAGTTTTCAAAATCATCAGGGATGTTTCCTTCTAATTTATTGTTACTTAAATACAATCTTTCTATTTTTTCAAGTTTTCCTAATGGTGGAACATTACCATTTAGAAAATTTTCACTTAAATTTAATAAGGTTAGGCTACTAAGATTACCTATATGTGGAGGGATACTCCCTTGCATATTATTATTTGATAATGATAACATAGATAAATTAGTAGAAAGCCTACCTATAACAAGAGGCAAAACACCACTTAATTTATTGTTATGCAACCATATGTTTTTTAAGTGAGAACAATTATAAGAGTAGTAAGAAAAGGCATATTTATGACATTGCCACTATCAAGTTGATTGGTATGTAAATTTAGTTTTTCAAGAAGAGATAATCTACCCAATTCTATAGGCACACTCCCACTCAACTTGTTATTGTTTAAACTAAGGTATATTAGGTTACAACAATTTCCAATAAACTTTGGGATTTCTCCACTAAGTTGATTTCCCCATAAAGAAAGTTTTCTCAGGTCAACCATTTTAGGTCAACCAGTATTTGAGAAAGATATTAAGAATATTACCGACAAATGGCCCTGGCCTCTTGAAAGGATCAAAGCACGGGTAAGGTTTCCCAAGGAAGAGGGAATGGTACCTGTCAGCTCGTTCTCTTCCAAGTAAAGTGTCTCCAATTGTGGGAGGGAACCCAACACACTCGGGATATTTCCAGTCAGATTGTTGGAGGAGAGAGCCAGGACAGTCAAATTTCTGCAGCTGATGAGTTGACTCGGAATGGGACCAGTGAGACTATTGGATTGCAAAACCAACTCAATCAACGATGAAATATTTCCCAAGGAAGAGGGAATGGTACCTGTCAGCTCGTTCTCTTCCAAGTAAAGTGTCTCCAATTGTGGGAGGGAACCCAACACACTCGGGATATTTCCAGTCAGATTGTTGGAGGAGAGAGCCAGGACAGTCAAATTTCTGCAGCTGATGAGTTGACTCGGAATGGGACCAGTGAGACTATTGGATTGCAAAACCAACTCAATTACTAACAAAATTTCCTGGCTGAAGAGGAATTGAATGTTACCTGTCAGCTCGTTTCCTCCCAAGTTAAGCTTTTGCAAATGTGGGAGGGAACTCAACTCCCTCGGGATATTTCCGATCAGATGGTTGTAGGAGAGCGACAGAAGAGTCAGATTTCTGCAACTGCTGAGTTGACTTGGGATATTTCCTTCCAAGTCATTGTGGCCCAAATTGAGCTCCCTCAAACGAAAGAGGCGTCCCAATTGAGGCGGGATATGACCAGTGAGCTTATTGCCATAGAGATCAAGCGTGCGGAGAAACGACAAATTTCCGAGCGATGGAGAAATGGAACCGCTCAGATCCAGCTGACTGAGGTTGAGGGAGGCCACTCTGTTTGGATGACGGTGGTTGCAGGTAACACCGGTCCAGTTGCAAAAGGGGTTGGCGGGATTCCAATCTGCCATGGATTGATTTGGATCAGTGGTAATGAGCCTCTTGAATGTTAGCAGAGATTGGCAGTCATTGTGAAAAGAGTGGGTAGGGGTGAGGAGGAGAAAGAGCATAAGAAGAGCAAAAGAAAGAGAGGGCATGGCGGTTGAATTGGCAGGCATTTTAAAGGGAAAGAGACGGAGAGTGTTGGGCAGAGGGGAGAATTGTGGTGGGAATGTGTATGGGTGGAGAAGTATTTATAAGGAGAGAAACCGCGTCGTGAAGAAGACGTCGAGTCGTGAACACCTCAAGTTGCGGTGGAAACCGCGTAACTCGGCGTCGTGAAGAAGACGTGGAGTCGTGAACACCTCAAGTTGCGGTGGTTGTAAACGTAGAGACAAAGGGGACAAAGGAATGAATCATCAAAAAGCATGCATCCAAAAGTCTTCCACTGTGCTGAGAAAATTGGTTTCCGATGTTTTCGTTGAAACAATGTAATTATAAAGTTTCGTGTGAATGGTACCATTGGTTTCCCACTCTCAGAGAAAATTGGTTTCCGATGTCTTCGTTGAAACACAAAGTTTCGTGTGAATGGTTTACCATTCAACTTGATTTCCCACCTCCTTTTTATCCACAAATTATAGTTCTCTTGATATTAAAAATAAGCAAGAAATCGGTGTCTCTCCAATCTGTAAACCAAAAACATCCGTAACTTACTTTATTTAATAATAGAAGTTGTTTTAATTTAGCAATTATTTTATTTAATAATAATAGTTATTTTAATTTAATAATATTGATTAAATTGTAGTTTTTTTTTTATTCATATTGTGAGTAATAATGTTTCTTTGATTAATCATATTATTAAAATTTAATCAACATTTTAAACTGTTAAAAACCACATGAATTAATTTAATCAAAAAAACATTATTGCTCTTAATAATATATGATTAATAAACTAATATAATAATGATTTGATAAAGTGTTATTTATTTTGAAAACATTGTTGAATGATAATGATTTATTATTTATTAAAAAAGATTAGGATACCACATATTTCGCATAACTTTTGTAAACTGCATTTCGTTTATTTGGGTAATGTGAAATAGAGCTGTTTTAGAATTAAATGGTTTAAAAGTTGTCATTATATTCCACTCAATTTACTTTTTATAGATTCTCATTAAAGTTTAATAATCATAGAATTGTTTTAATTTTTAATATATTAAATATTAATAAATTAAATATATTTTTAGAGATTTAAATTATTTTTATATTTCATAGATTGTAAATTAAAAAAAAATTAGGTTAATTTATTTTTTATTTATGTTAGTATTAATATATATAATAATAATGTAAATAACAATTGTTTATTTATATTGATTTTGAATTCTTCAATTAAAAAAAAATAGCAAGTGATTTATTTTAATATTTTGTATTTATTTTTATTTTATTTTATTTGTATTTAAAAGAAATTTGTTCACAGATAATTATTAGTAATCTTGGATTTCTCAATTTTCACATATTTCACAACAATTGAGTTATGGTAGAGACAACATTTTGTGTTTGTGATTAACAAGTTTAGAGAGAATTTTTTGTATATCTTTTTAGTTTTCAAAGATTAATAAACTAGCAATGGCACCACATGTTGCAAAAGAAACGTCGTAAGGAAGGAAATAGCAGAGGAAAGAGTAGCCTAGAAGAAATAAGATGTTGCAGAGAAGGAGCCATTGTGTAAGAATGAAAATCAAAATTTTCTTCCATGGAAGCAGGTAGTGAAATCTTAATGCAATACTGCTTCCTTGAGCCTTACAAATCACGAGGCCTATGTTGAAGTTAAGTTAAATACCTTGTCTGATCATGCAAACATGAATGCCTCATGAATAAAGAAATAGATCGTGATTTTCTACCTTCAAAATCAAAGGTTGTTTTGATGTAGTTCCTCCATATTTAACCTTGATCAATTCCTATTGAGTTACCTATGTATTATTTCCTTCATGATCTTTGAAAATATTCAAAATATCACATTGTTCTTTACCACTCATGTCCCTCGTGTCTGCCATGTTCTTGTTTTTTCAGTATCGCTGATATGAAGTTGGTTTTTTTGTTCTTTGTGCAGACAATAAAAAATGTATGGATATGTGGCTCTCATCACTTCAAGAACAGTAAAAATAAGGCGATTGAGAAAATCGCTCCAACACCGAGAGAGATTTGGTAGAATTTATGGAGTTGGTGAACATGTCTTGTTATGTGGTGTTGGCTACTCAGCCTAGCTTTCTTGATCTTGTGTAGAAGAAATGAATTATTATTTATATTATATTACATTAACCATGAAATTGCCAACATTCATGGCACACTTTCCATCACATTTGTAGAGAAATTTATAACAGAGTATCACACTTTTCTTAACAGAGCTAAATGCTCCTATATGCAACAATGATGAATTTCATTACTTAAGAGCAATAAAAACAAGTTTATTGAGAAAACAACTCCAACACATTTTTAGAGAAAATTATAACACAGTATCACACTTTTCTTATCAGAGATAAATGATCCTATATGCAACAATGATCGATTTCATCACTTAAGAGCAGTAAAAACAAGTTTATTGAGAAAACAACTCCAACAAATTTGTAGAGAAAATTATAACACAGTATCACACTTTATTTATCATATCTAAATGCTCCTATATGCAAAAACGATGGCTTTCATCGGTTCAAGAGCAGCAAAAACAAGTTTATTGAGAAAACAACTCTAGCATTGAGAGAGATTTGGAAGCAACTATTCAATTGGTGAACATGTCTTGCTCTATGGTGTTGGATATTGGGCATAGATTTCTCGATATTGTATACAATACTGTAAATTTGCACGTAGCTGATACTACATTAACCATGAAATTTTCAACATTTAGGGCACATTTTCTATCACATTTGTAGAGAAAATTACAATAGAGTATCACATTTTTCTTATCATATCTAAATGTTCCTATATGCAACAACTACCTTGTGCCTCATAGTTTAAATTTGTGCAAGGAGGAGGAAAGGAGGAGTGTCAAGGTGCAAGCTATAATATGAAGAGAAAGAAGAATCTTGTTTGGGACTTGAGATAGACTCATTCTATGCACATCTAGAGTAAAGATTAACAAAACAAAACTCATGGAAGGGTAGAGTATCTAAATTCCCGTACCCTTTAAGAAGCATCCTCAATTATTGTACCACCCACCTCGACATCCAATCTAGACATCTTAGGTTATTCTAAATTGATCAAGAGAATAGAATTTTTAGGGTGGTGTTCTATGTGCACTAAAATTCCGATGAGGTCCATCACTATGTATGGGGTTCATTGCAACCTTGGATATATTATGTGAGTTGTTGTGATTTTTTGCTTATGGCTACAACTTAGTTTTGGTTGTCACCTAGTTATCATGTTTCAAAACTTTGTTATCATCTCAGATCCTTATAGCATTAGATATATTTAGTGAGCTAATGTGATGTTTTGTTTGTCACAATGATTCAAAAATTAGTTATTATACCAGAGTATTGACTTTCTTGTTGTTGTTGTTTTTTTTTTTTTTTAAACCATTTTAAAAAACCACAAGAACATTTTATTTTACATTGTGATCTCCCCAGCATGGGTGGGGGTTTCAAAAATTGGAGAGTAAATTGCGTGGTTATTGTTAGAAATTGTTGTATAAGATGGAAAATTTGAATGGTTTGTAGACAATATGGATGTCATAAGAGATATCTATTTTGAATTTTTTAGTGTCTCTGGCCACCATGCATCTAATAGGATCCATTCCAACTGAGAACGTCAATAAATAATTGTGTGAATGATAGCTTGTGACATCTCTAGCCATTTTCTTTGATTGTGGATCAAGTTATAAACTAATAACTTATGAAATCCCTAGCGATTTTCTTTGATTGTGGAATAGGTTATAAACTAGAATATACTCTCTCTTCATAAGACTCTACAATATATATTGGATGGAGGGAAAGGTTATGATAAAACTTGTACAAAAATACCCCTTAGGGTTGTCTCAACTTACTCTATTGTTAATTACATAGTGTCAGTTTTGTAAAACTATAATCTACAGTAAGGATTGAGAGAGTTTTTTCTTTTGTAAGTTTTGTTTGGAATTGAAAAAAAAATCATAAAGCTAAAATTATGTAGTTAAAAACTTTGTTTAAAATTTCAAAATAAAAAGTAAATTGTTTATGATTATAAAGTAAAAAACATCTAAGATTTTTTAGCTACAATTAGATAATTAAAGATATGTATATAGTTTTTTTGAATGGAAGAAATTTGATATTCATTAACAAAAAAAAGTCCGTATGTATGTAGTTACAAATTGTTATGTAGTTAGAAACTATTAAAATTAAGTAATTAAAGGTAAATTTAGTGTTATTTAAGAAATAAGAATTATGAACATTCATCACTATTGCTCAACATAAATCATGTCCTATGAAATAATTTGAAAATTTAAAAAACATCCTCAAGATAAATCATGTCCTATGAAATAATTTGGAAATTTAAAAAAGATCACATATTTTAAAAAATTTCATTATTAATTTAATTTTCTATATATTAATAAATACTACTCATGAATAATAAAGTAGTTGTAACAAAAATAATATAGAACAAGAAAAACTATGTATATTTGGATGTATGAAAATTTAGATACATTTTATTAAGTAAAATTTTAAAAGAATAATTTTAGATTGATCGAGGCCATCTTAATTTCCCTCTTTAAAAAAACTACATTCCACATGAATACCATAGGTCAATAACATGGGCTGTTTTTAAAGTTTATTATTATTTTATTTTAATATTTTTATTTTTTTATTGTATTTTGACCTAGTTAAAATGTTTTTTTTAATCTAAAAGAGGTTTGCATATCAAGACATATGATCCATCTTGGCTCTTTGTAGATCCAGAGTTAAGATTGATCTAGGCCATCTTAATTTTAAATAAACTACATTCCACATCAATACCATGGGCTTTTTTTTATAGTTTATTATTATTTTATTTTATTATTTTTGTTTTTATTGTATTTTGACCTAGTTAAAATGTTCATTACATTATGTCAATCTTTTTATTTAATTTACTTTTATTTTTGTTTTTGTGTAATTTGACATAGTCAAAATGTTAAATTGAGGTTAAAATCTAACAAATTTTTAATAACAACATTTTAACTTAAAAGTCATTTAAATTCAATCTAACTTATTAAAAAGAATAAAAAGTAACACTAGAAAATACATATAAAAACTATTTACTTGTGCATCTAATGGCCTAAAACATTTCAATAATCTAACATTTGATCCAATGGCTCAAACATGAACACAGTGGCAGGTAGGGGAGTTGTTTCAAATAAGAATGCCTTACGGCGTAATTATGAAAATCAATGCTATTAGAAATATTGTAATATTGTGTTATTGAGACCTAGCATGAGCATAAGCAAAGCATTCGAAGTTAAAGTGTTTTTAATTACTGTAGATAATTTTTATGAATCTCATTACTTGCTTATTCAAGATGATTGGTTAAGATTCCAAGGATCTCACCTCACGTGATTAAATAATTTTTTGGATTAGGAAGTTTGAAATTGACAACAACATATTTTTAATTAACAATGTTAGCTATTTATATAAAGTGTTAAAATTAGTCCCTTTTGTTGAAGTGTGATAGGTAGAGTTGTCTCACCATTATGCTAGGTCTAACCATTTGTGTTGCCACAATTCACAATCATTCACAAAGTTCTTCAAATATCCTTCAAGCATTTGTTTACCACTTTTTTCATTTTTCATTGGATGGCATGAGATACTTTATTCACAATCATTCACAAAGTTCTTCAAATATCCTTCAAGGCATTTGTTTACCACTTTTTCCATTGTTCATTGGATGGAATGAGATATTTATGGTTAATGAGGTTCCTACTTGGTGAAACATTTCTTTTCAAAAGTTGCTAGTCAATTTTGAGTCAGTAATTTAACTGTCATTTTTCATGATACTCAAATGGAGTGAGCTTATATTATTAATCACTCTGTGACTATAAATATAATATTTGTTGTGAGAGATATTTTTCCGATTAATTACATCTAAAATATTGGGTAGACATTTTAAACCAACTAATATGGTTCATCCTCAACCTCTTTATGAACCACCACTCTTAAAAATATGTGCCAAAATACCTATTAAGAAAAACCTCTAACTCAACTTAAAAAATAAACACCTACCAACATTATCCATTAGAGAAAGAATTTATAAAATCAATAAAGTGTATTATCCATTGAGAAAAAATTTATAAAATCAATGGAGTCTTGGTTATAGTAAATTATCTAATCAAGCTTTAGCTTTCCCAAAAAGATAAATCAAATTAAAGAATCAATTCTCCGTCCGTTCTATTAAAAGAATATATGTATTTAATAACAAAGTTAATGTTACATTGGTCATTAGTAAAAAAGTGTTCCAGCTCCGAGGAGAAAATTGGCAGCCGATGTTGTCGTTGAAACATATTAGTGCTCATCGGTCAAAAAGTCTTCCACCCTGCAGACAAAATTGGTTTCCGGTGTTTTCGTTGAAACACATAAAGCTTCGTGTGAATGGTTTACCATTCAACTTGATTTCCCACCTCCTTTTATCGACAAATTATAATTTTTTTTTTACATTAAAAATAAGCAACAAGTCGGTGTCTTACCAATCTGTAAACCAAAAACTATTATGGCATCTCCCATCAGTCATTACTTTGTTTAATAATAATAGAAATTGCTTTAATTTAATAATATTTAATTAAACTAATATGATAATGATTTGATAAAGCATTATTTATTTTGAAAATATTTTGATTCCATATGGTTTGATGATAACCATTTATTATTTATTAAGAAAGATGAGGCTACCAAAGATTTTGCAGAACTTTTGTAAACTGTATTTCGGTAATTTTGGTAATGTGAAATAGAGTTGTTTTAGAATTAAATGGTTTAAAAGTTACTATTATATTTTATTCATTTTTTTTTAAATATTTTTGTTAAAATTGAAATTAGTAATTTTCTTTAAAAGTATAAAGTATAGCGAAGGAATAAAATATTTGGGAAGATTGTCTTGCCACTTACTCTAATTCAAGTATTGTATTGTTTTTATGAGTGCAGCAAAATTATTTTCAGATAAGAATATGTAGATGATAGATATCTAAAGCCACTTAGAGAAGGTAGAAAGGGGCATACAAATATCTGAAGAGGACTTCACCTTTTATATTTTAACGACTAATGAGCAAAATTAGGCTACTATTAGGATTGAAGAAGGCACGTTCGTTATTCAGAAAAACGTCATTGTCAATTCCTTTGGCACAATCCAGTGTCGGAGAAAGAGGAATGGGAATGACGACAGAGGAAGTGGAACTGGAGTAGAGTGACGCTCTTCTAGAGGTGGAAAGAGAGACACTCTTACGGGGAAAAAAATCTAATTTCATCAATACTTTTCTCGTTAAGTTCATTTCTATGCTAGTTTTGAACTTCTAGGTTCTAAGTTTTGTAAATATGGGAACCATAATAATATAAATGTTCTTTTAGAAGAAAAAAAAAGAAATTTAAGCAAAATCGGTATCACATCTCACCAATGACTGCAATTACATATTAAAAAAGAAAAAAAGAAAAAAAAAAATAGGAGTTATCTTCTAAAGTAGACAATCTTGAATTCACCAACCAATTCCTAAGTCGTGCCTGTGAAATCCCAAACACACCATCTGTGATCTCAAGCTTAGGATTGTGAATAAAACTATCAATCCTTGACTGCTTCAAATCACCATCCAAGTCCCCATAATTTTCCATTTTGGGCTAAGCAACACCGATGGCGTTGATTTTGGAAAAAACTTTGATAGATTATAGACACATCCAATCCATTGGATTGATTAAAAGAAGGCGAAAGAAGGCGACACAAAAGCGACATTACTCCATGATTAATTTACAAGAATTAAATATTTCCTTCCACTCTAGATGAAGCTCCATCACATCTTTGTGTCGTTCTTCATTGTTGCTAAATATTTCTAATTGTATCTTTTACGATATCATAATAATATATAATCATAATAAAAGAATAAAAAATACTTACATATTAATGATATCTATTAAAACTTTGTATAATAAATATTAAAGTTTTTAATATAAATTGACTTTAAAATATTTAAATATAAAAATAAATAAATTATTATTCTAATATGTTTAAAGATTTATTTTTTAAAACCTAATAAAACTTAATAATTACACCAAAGGTGTTCCTATGATGGGTCTGGTTGGGAAAATTTGATCAATGAGATCTGTGTATTTCCGTCCTCTCCCTAGATAATTCCATGACAGTTGCAGAGCCACCTGTCAATTTTTATTTGGAGCTAGGAGGACGAAAATACACAGATCTTATTGGTCAATGTAACAAACATATAGTTATTATACATGTAGTATGCATGGTATCAAGCATTCAATTTTTCCTTTGACTGTGAATTAGTTTGTGTTTAACCAAAACTTTAAGTGGTGTATCCATAGTTTAACATTGAGAAATCATTTTTATTATTATTATTATTTAAATTTATTAATTTAGAAGGTGATTGGTTGAGATCTTATTATGAGCTGTTTAGTAACTTCCATTTATGTTAGTTACTCATTTTTTGTTTGTAGTTTTATTTCCTTTTTATTTAATATTTTGTTTTTTTTTTCATTTTTCTATTATTTCTATTTTCATGAATTATAGTTTTTTTTTTTTGTAAGCTTTGTAGTACCTTTCTATTTTCAAATTTATATAGGGCAAATTGCCATACAAAATAAAACAAATACAGTGACCTCAACCTGCTTGGAGGAAACCAGGTCTGTTGGCCACCATATCGAGTTAAAGGCAGACCAAAAATGAAATTGTCTTATCCTTCTACTTACAGCTTTAATAACTACAGTATGTCCATAATATTTATAAATAAAACAAGTAGTTAAACTGATGAACTCCAAAATTATATAGAAATATAAACATTTAACCAGAAAGATCCACAGACGAAACTACAGGTGTTGGAGCGTTAGCAGTAGTACCCAGCACCTGCTCACTACATTGTGTTATTTGCAGCTAGTTTTCTATCTTACCAACCCTGTCATTTAGCTGAATCTGAGCTTTGAACATTGCATGCATGTCCAGCTTCATTTGTTGCAATTCAAACATAATTGAAGAATTGATGCTCTTTTCCTCTTTACATGCCAGTGCTTTTGCAAGAAGGCATTTCATCTTCGAATAGGTCTTCACCGATTGTTGAAAGAGGGACACCTAACCCCGAGTGCTCCTTGGATCTGTTATAAAATCCATTTTGGAAATATGATATTCCATATCTTCATCCTCACTGTCTGTTTGTATTTCCCAACCATGAATTTTTGTCTTAATTTGAGCCAAATTTCCCGATTCATAGACCTTAGCAATGTCTTGCAACACTTTTAATATGAAAACTTTTGAAGAGAAAAAATAATTAAAAAAAAAATTCAATAATTTTTTTTAGTGCCTTTTTCTATGATATTTTAATTCAGTATTTTCAATTTCATTTCTATTAATTAGCCTTTGACTGGTTATTAGTTTGATTTTGATTAAAATTTTTGTAATTTATTAATAGTTTTATAATATGAATTAAATTTGTTATTTATTATTATTATTTAAATTTATTTATCTAAAATTGATTAGTTGAGTTCTTACTTTTAGATCTCAATTAGTTTACTTTACTTTTGACTAAAAATTTCTAACTCATTAATAGTTTAACAATGTAAATTAAATTTTTCTATTTATTATTATTATTTATATTTATTTATTTAAAACTTGATTAATTGAGTTATTATTATTATATAATAGAGAAAAAAAATTTCTCTGTTTTAACATGTAATTGCCTTTTCCTTTTCCATTTCCATTTGTAGGGTGAGTGATTTTAGAACTTTTGAGTTCATAATTCGGAAACTCAAACCTTTGTTCCATCTACGAAACAAATTGTTTATATTCTAAACTCTGCATAGGAATAGGTAAAGAAGAGCAGGAAGAATTTATCGAATCTTCGAGCAAGGTGACTAGGTATCCGTAACTCTGTGTTTCATCACTTTCTACATATACTAGATCTCTCAAGCTCAGGGTGAACGACCTGGTTAAGGTAGCCATGATCACGAGCTTGGTTAACATGTTGCTAATATCCTAGAAACATTTCATATTACTAATATATTCTGTAATTCAATATTGGAAAACTATATTGTAATAGAGTTTAAACTTTATAACATTCATTACATTCTCATTGTTTATTGGCACCTCACATTGTAACAATAAGGAATCTAATGTGCATGTTGTTGAATTTGATTGCAGAACTCTTCCTAGATATATTTCTTCAGAGTATGAAGGGGTTAGTCGCTACAAGATTCAAGAGATGGAGGGGCTAGTTGCTACAAGATTCAAGATATGATTGGCAAAGGAAACTATTGTGTTGTATCCACAACAATCAACTATTTGTAATATCATATTGTTGTAGAAATCAAGCATATCATGCTACCACATCCTAACATTGTAGAAATCAAATATATCATGCTACCTCCCTCACCGAGAGAATGCTACCTCCATCACAAAGAGAATTCAAAGACATTTATGTTTTATTTGAATTTATAGAGTCAAACCTACAATAGATTATAAATGATAATGATGATTTGACACCATAACATCATCAATTATCCTGATACAAACTTCTTCAAGCACATATACACACACACACACACACACACAGGTATTCCTCTTAGATAATAATGTTGTTGTTGCTCTTTTGGTTTCCAGTATGAGACATGACCGCTTTTGTGAGCTTCTAAAGTTCCTCTTATGGTACAAGGTTGACTATAATGGCACACTTTTCCAGTATCCATAGTCATCAACTTTTGCATGTGTTTACAGTTTAATAAGTCATGAACTTTTGCATGTGTTGTGGATTTTGTATACAAGTTCAGTTTGACTCTGTTGTAGAATTTCCATTTTTTCATAATGGATAAACCCATGCCCTTTTACCATTGAATATTTTCTTACACGGTCTTAACATTTATTTATTGTCCCAAAATATATATTCTATAGTGTGTGGGGTTCACATAAGATTTGATCACATGTTCATGCATGTTTGATGTTGAAGATGATGTTGCATATTGAGCACTTATATTATAATTTTTGGAGTAATAGTGTATTGTAGCAAATGTGTTTCATTTGGATCTCAAGCCAAACGATGTCCTTGTCAATGTGGATTGTAGGCTCAAAATTGGTGACTTTAGCTTATTAAGTGTTACCTTCAATGAAACTCCTACAACAATATTTTGGATTGTATGGCCTTGTACACGTATTTTTTTATCGATAACTGATAATTGAATAATTTTTTGTTAATAATTTTAGTTTAGATCAGACTTGTTTGAATTTAATGCTTGACTTGAGGCAATGTGATAGTTGTGTTTGAAATTACAACTATATGGTTTACAGGGTTATGTTGCTACAAAAAGGTATCGAGCTCTTGAGTTAAGTTGTTAGTTTTTCTCAAAGGTATGGTTTGAAATTTTTTGGCTTGAGTGTATATTTTCATCCATATTTGAGTTTTTTAATCGGTAAGAATTTGAATTTGTTCATATTTTCTAGCAAGAAACTTCATTTTTATTCTTCATTCTTGGTTTCCATGCGATCTATCCTCTACAACAATTATACTTTTTATGCTTATGTGAATAACCTATTACTATAGAAACTTTAACAATTTTGATGAAAGTTTATTACCTCGAACTATGTTATGATGCTTTTTACATACATTTATCATAAATGCTATGGTAAAATAAAAGTATGGTATAAATATGGAAAATCTAGTAATATCATTCATTGTGTTGTTAGTTATCACATAATTGATCTCCTTGTCATGACACAAAACTTATTCATCAAGGGAAACAATTTTCTGAGGAAATGAACAAAAATTAGCAATAGCAACACAGAGGATTTTCTTTCAACACACAGAGTTGCATGTGGAAGAACAAACATTAGTGCCTTTTTATCCAACCTTGCTTGAGATTCAACAAAAAAGTCTTAGATGTAACATCCATAAAACCACGTGGAATTAATAAAGAAATATTAATTAAAACTTTTAATCAAGAATTGGTTTGATGTAAAACGAATTTACGTTCTTGATAACGACCTAGGAATTCGTTATTTACTGGGGATCTTTGGAGAAGTTTTAAAAAGGTGTTGGGTGTTGGGTCATGAATACGATCACTTTTTAACACTTATTTCATCCATTTGTACTCTTCTTTATCATGTCATTTATTATAATTTATCATATAAATCTATTTTATAATGATTTATGCTCTCATGGATGAATATTATTTATTCTCCTTTATTTTTAATAAATGGATGATTATTATGCATAATTTTATCAATGATGGTTTATTAATATATTTTGTACAAACACTCGCCATTTAAGCCTCCAAGGTATTTGCCAAATTGCATATTTGATCTCCAAATCATCATCAAATATTCCAACTCGGAAATTTGCTGGAATAAGAAGTAACAATTTTGTGGTTGAGATTCTGGGAAAATGAAGAAGAATCTAGAAAATCCGGAACATGGGTTTTGTCCAGAACAGACCAAATTAAGTTATGAGAAGAACGGTTTGCCCAAATTCGGCCTGTATTGAGATAAATACAAGGTTATTTGAGCACGATTTTCTTAGATTTGCTGTTGCGGCCGTCCTCCAAATTATCTCAGCTGCAAATCCAAATTCGACTTGCTCTTGTTGAAAGATGGATAGAAATATATTTTCTTGTTGATCAATTGGTTAGGAACAATCCAATTTTGTTATGAGAGATCCTATTTACTATTTAATTTCTCCTCTCTTTGGTTATAAAAGGAGACATTTGTAAAAGAGAGGGAAGCGTTGTTGCTTTTGTGAATTGTAAACTTAATCAAAAGATGTGTTATTGAAAAACACGATTCCATTGTAATGTTTCTCCAGTTTAATGATTAATTGAAGTTGTTGTTCCATTCGCATCATCTGAAGTAGCTTGAGCAGTCCCTGCTGGTGGTTAAGGGCCTGACCCCTGGCAGCATGAACTGCTCCTCTGTGTTATATTTCCGATTCTTGCAGCGTGTGATTGATTTGAT
>JAXQQM020067679.1:0-71557 GCA_034641835.2 Pinus albicaulis | reverse complement strand
TATCCCCAGTATGGTCGCCACTATGTTATCACTCAGGTTTTCCTAGAAGTTGTGTAAGAGGAAAGTATACCCGAGGTAACCACAAACCAACCTTTTAGATGCAGAATCTAGCCAATCTGCATCCAGAGAGGGCTCTCTCTTTATAATTTATCTTTGTTCTTAGAAGGTTTTAGGCTAGTTATAGATTCAAGAGTTTGTTTTGGGGAAAATGGTGGAATCCACAAACTAAGGGCAAGGTTGAGGGCTTTCAGTCCATTGGGCTATGGAGTCAAAGGATGGCTTTACTGGATTTCTATTCTAAACACAAGATGGTATTACAGGGCAAGATAGCTAGATAGAGAACAATCCTTAAAATTTAAAGTGGATGGGATGATCTTGAAGGGATGAAAGGCAGCTAAGAATCTTTCATCATGTTCAAAAGAAAGAAATGAGATGACTACAAACAAAGAGAAATGAAGAATTCTTTATTATAGTAATCAACAATGTTTAAATTAGCAAAGCAAGAGCATTTAAGAATTCATTCTTATAACTAATTTAGAAGAAAACATTAAGAACAACCACATTTGAAATCAGAGTACAATTAAGCAAATTCTGATTCAATCCTTTATGTAAATTATTCATAAATGGATATGATGATATTATAAACTAATATAATATTTCAGACAAAAGGGTAGAAAAACTTATTGAACTGTAGTCCAACACATGAATCCTGCAACAAGTCCAGTGCTTTAAATCGTCATCCAGTAAGCCACGAATAAATTTCTCCAAAATTCTTTTATTCCGAAAATATCAATGTTACAACAGAGTAATAGAATCCACCCCCAATACTCTCTTTGAGGGTTTATTTATACACTAAATAATTGAAAATATCTCACACTATCCTAGCCCATATTTTGGGGTGACTAAGGATTAATTTACAAGTAAACAGGAGACAAATGGTCTCGTAGATAGAATAATAAGTAACTACTGATGTGCTGTTTCCTTTCTTTATGGATGTGCTGGAGGCAAGTGCTGAAAAAGAGCTTGTTGTTGTCTTCTGGAGTGATTTCTTTGCTTGTTTGATACTCTTTGTCTTTACGGATACTCTTTAACCTGTGTAACTGATGCTCTTTCATTTGTACTCATTTTTACCATTTACTTGATAGTAAAGATAAATTCTCATCCTGAAAATAACTTTTATAGAATTTCCAACATTTCCTTCCACCATTGATTATCTGGTATCATAGTCCTTTTGAGCTTTCTTAATGTCTCATCTGCTTCTATGAGTTTGTAAAAGGTGGGCTCATTAGGAAATAGATACTTTATTTCATGTTCCAAATGAAATAAATTCTTCACTCTATCATAGATGTGTTTCTAAGTCCATTATTTGATCCTCTGAGAGCATAGGACTTGGTAACCCACTGTCCAACAAAGCTTGAAATTTATCTCTGAAAATATTGATATCAACCAAAATATCTGTGCACTTCCTTTCTAAATTCTGCATAAAAGTTCTCTTGATGAAAACTCTCTTTATTTCTAAAACTGCGCCGGTCCTGTCCTCAATCCCTAATACTGCAAGCTGTTGTTTTGTCCTGGTGTTCAAAAATTGAATGAGCTGATTGGCCTGCTCAGGCCTGCCTCTTAATTCATTTCTGGTTCTGTTTATTTCTTCTTGGGCTTTTTTAACCAACTCATTTTGTTCAAAAATAGCTTGAATAGAGGGCCAAATGCCCTTTATTAACTCAATGATGTTACCCCAAAGAATGTCATTTATTTCGTTTAAAGGCTTCTCCAATGAAAGATCTTTTTCCAAAGCCTGAACCAATTTTTCTAACCTTTTTATTTCCCTGGTGTTATCAGCAGCTGTCTTTTTAGATGTATCATATTTTTCCTCCAATTTTACTAATTGCAATTTCGTTGCTTGGAGTTCTATGACCCTTAGTTGTAGACTTTCCATTTGCTTTATTAAGTCATTAGAACTCAAACTAGAAGTGTTTACCTGGGATGGCTGTGTTTGCTGACCTGTTGTTGTAGTACCTGTGTTTGATGTCTGTCTGATAGTTTCCTATTGCTGCAAAGATTTTTCCAATTCCTTCTCCGTTTCATTTAGTCGCTTAGTCATATTTAGGAGCAACTCCATTATTTCTTCCTGTGAATTCCCTTTTAGAACCTCTTGGGTCTGAGGGTGCCTTGAGGCTGGAAATTTTAGCTGCTTTCTGAGTGCAGCTATGTCATCATCTTTCTTCTTTATTAATGCCTCAATACTTTTAATGTCTTTGGGATTGTGACCCAAACCAATGATTATGTCTTCTAAAGACTTTATTCTATTATCTTTAGCCTGTGAAGAGGCCTTCTCAATGTGCAATTGTGCAGTTGTGTTATTCAAAGAATCCTGCAGCGTTATAGCTGCCATGGCCTTATTGGTAAGAGTAGAATAGACCATTTCCCCAGTTTGTCTGTGTAGCTCTATCTGATCCAGAGGATGGATATCCTTTGCCAAAACTTCAAAATTTGTCCTGATGTAGTCAGCTGCTGAAGTGGGCTTTGGCACCTTTGTCTTGAAGTGGCTCATCAGCATTTTGCCTTGTGAAAGGTCAAATGCTGACATTAGCCTTTCTTGATTATGGGGAGCCATCTTCATATACTGATCATATACCTTCATTTTTAATGGATCATTCTTTGCTTTAATATTAATGAAGGTTCTTTTAATATCCCCTGTGTCTGTCTTTGGTGGTCTGAAAGAGGATACCTCAGTACTTAATTTCTTTTGTAAAGCTTTCCCTCTCTGGCTTATGTTTGTTTCACTTGCTGTGCCAGTTTGCTGACTATCTTCCCTTCCATCATCAAATACTTCATCTATAATTTCCACATCTGGAGGTGGATTTGGTTTCTGTTTCTTGACCTGATGTATCTGTGAGGTTTCTTTTGGAGGAGTGGTGTCTGAAACCAGCCTTTTCTTTCCTATTTCCACATTTGATGGTGTCTGTAACTCTGGAATCTGTGGATGTTGTACCTGTGTGGGAGAAACCTGTGATTGTTCAAGTGCTTTGGAAGTTTGTGGTTTCTCCGCCATGACCAAAGTTTCAATGACCTGGATTGCAGGTTCCTTTCCTTTACCCTTGGGTTCTGCTGCAACTGATGAACTGCTTTCCTGTAATGCTTGCTGTAGAGTTGCTGCTGAAGAAGTGCCAATATAGGGTACCTGCACTTGACCATAAGATTCTAGGTCAAATTTCTTCTCAACATCTTTCATGATTTTATTCATTTTGTCAGCTTCACTTTCTTCCTCAACAAGTGTTCCTTCAATCCATTCATCTTGATTGGCATACTGTTCTAGATCAGGAATCTTGTGGTGTATATAAGGGGATGATTTATTCTTTAATCTCTTTTCACAAATAAAACCAACTGGGTCATAAGGAACCCAACGGAAAGATGTTTGGAACTTTCTCTGTAATATATTTTCTGCCTCTCTCTTGGCCTCCCTAGAGTTGCAGATGAAAGGACCTAATTGACTTTTGATCCTTAATTGAGCTTTCTTCTTTACATATATTTTCTGCCTCTCTCTCGGCCTCCCTAGAGTTGCAGATGAAAGGACCTAATTGACTTTTGATCCTTAATTGAGCTTTCTTCTTTACACTACAAAAATGGATCACATCTGAATTGTTCATTTGCCTGAAGTATTCCAAGGCAAAGATCCTCATGGGCACATATCTTGGTAACCTGAATGGATGTAATTCACATCCATAAATTCTGATGACTGTATGGTTTTGATACAAATACCAATCCCCAACTTTATAGGTCCTTGAAAGTTGCAAGGTCTTCCTTATTTCATTACTGAGTCTTGGGGGAGGAATCCCTGTCAACAATGTAGTTGCAGGATATACAAAAAGATCTATAAACTCAGAATAGGAATAGGGAGACTCATAAGAATGGGTTATGGGAGACCAAAATATAACTGACCTGGGGTTTCCCTTGGCATCAAGTTTTTGAACAGGGAAAGGGAACCTTTCTGACTGATAGTAGATAATGAGATGATAGATGACTGAGGAGTATTTAAAAACTTTTTCAACATCTAGCCTTATGAATTGATCATGGATCTTGTTGGCTATGAAGGAAGCAAAGTCATATTTAATCTCAGGAGGTTGCCCAGGAGTAAAAATGGATAGCAGAGCCAAGGTTATCTCATCCACATATTCACTGGTGTTGAATCCCAAGACAAAAGATATCATATTTACAATGAGCCTTCCCAATGTATTGAAATAATAAAAACCATAGGGGGGAGACCCTTTTGGCTGATGCTCAGGCAACATGAAATTCTGACACATGGATTTTAGCTTTTCCGGGGTTAATTGCCTGGTCTTCTCAATCAATTCTTCCATGGACAATGGTGCTAGTTCTTGGTCTGGTTCAAAGTGTAACATGGCATTGATAGCCTGGGGAGTAATGGGAAACAGAACACTTTGATCAGGAGCTATTACAGCTCTTTGAGTGGGATCATAGTTTGAATGGCAATAATGGATGATTTCTGGGAAATAAATGACTGAAGGGATGAGATACCTTGGGAGATTGGATTCCCACAACCCTATAAGATCTTGCCCCTTCGAGTATTCGTCTCTGCAGCGACAATAACTCAATAGGGGACTTTCATCAAAATGCAGGTCTTTAATTTGGAAATCTTTATCTACCAAAGGTAAATATTCCAATTCACGGTGAGGAGCATTCAGTGGAGCGATATTCAAAGCTGCCGGGGCCTCCATTTTGGTTCTTGTGGATTCAAAATGGAGGTTTTTGGTTTTCCTCACAAGCCGGGCGGGATTTCTAAAATGAAGGAAATTGGCACAATTTGTAGGTTCAGGGAGCAATTACACAGTTTTAAAACCTCAGGGGAGGAACTCAGTGATGTTTTTTAATCACTAATTCAGCGAAAAACAAAGAAAACTGAGTTTTACTTGCAGCTCGGGGCGGAAAAGGATAAATACCTGTTTTTTGGAAGAAACTGACTTTTAACAGGTATCAGGCGATGGCGGGACTGTACTCAAACACAGGTACAGCGGAATCTTGGAGCAAGAACAGATAACACAGTGAATTTCAGTGGAAATTCGAAAATCGCAGCAGAAGGCGCTATTTGTTTTTAATAACGAAAATAACAGAAAAACACGAAGAAATGGCTTTATTTACAAGTTTAAAAGGGTTTTTATTTTTCCGAGGAGTGACGTCATCGACGTACGGGCTGACGTGAGCGAAGGTTGGGCGGTAAGTGGTAAGCGGTAACCTCGCACCGCTTTTGGATGAGGGTGGTTTAAATCGGGAGGGCAGCGATTCCACAAAGCGTTTGCCACGTGGATGGTGGACTATTCAAATACCACCCATCCCCCGCTGGTTAAAACGCTGACAAGGGATGGGCAGCGGGGTGAACGCTGGCCGTTGATCTACGGAGGGGTGATCCGACGGTTGCAGTGATGGGGAATAAGCGGGGGATTCAGGTGTGGGCCCGTCGGGTTTTAAAACAATTAAAGTTTAATCTAATCACCCCGGGAGGCATCTAATAGGCGGAGAGTAAGGTTATTAGTTAACTCAGATAATTAACTAATCCCGTATTTATATACAAAGGGAGTCGTGGCGGGGTTTTGTTGGGCGCGGGTGTTAAAATGCTGCGTCAAATGCCAGGTGGGTGAGCCACGTTGGCGCGGGGTTTTCCAAAATAAAACTTCGGGTTTTGTATTTTTGGGTTTAAACATACATATTGTATGTCTAAAGTTTCATTTTTTCATATATGTTTTATTATATGATAAATCAATTAATACAATTAATTTACCATAGGGGCGAGATTATGATATAAAGGTATAATTTAACCAAATGGCTTATATAGTGGGTTTTCTTTTGAATACACGGGAAAATAATTACTTTGGTTAAACTATATAATAGAGGGGTTTTTTGGGTTATTTATAAAAAGGGAGTTATATACTTAGGATAGGGTATTTTACTAGGGATTTAGTAAAAATAGAGTTAAATGTAAATATGGCAAAGGACAAGGAAACTCAAAATATTTTTGCACATCTAAGAAAGTGAAAACTTTTGAAGTAAATTGCAATATCTTATCTTCAACACTTAAACTTAGAATAGCAAGTTATGATGAGGGATTTTTGTGGAATTTTGCATGATGTTCCTAAGTAAAATGGGATTTTACTTAGGACAAGGTTAAAGATGGATGATTATAATGATGAATTATCTCAAGTACTTAGGTCTTTTTGATCATTAGGCCGAGGGTCCGGTCCCTCCAGAAGTCAAGGAAATGCCTTGAGCCCATTTGATCTCCAAGTACCTTAGTACTTTGGGGGAAATTAGTAAAACTTTAAGGGGAAAGTGATGAGGGAAGTTAATGATTTTGACTTTGCTTGCTGTGATTTTCCAGTGTATTTCCTGCTTTAGTATTTGTGATGAAAGTAAAGGATCAAAAACTTTGAGCAGCATCATTCATCAGATAACACTCTGCAACACCATCTACCTATCCTATCTACTACTACCATTTTCTCTTCTTTATTAGGGTGCATTTAGACTTGCAAACCCTTATCAATCTTTTTCTTTTTACGAGGCAAATTTATCTAATTCTACCCTTATTACATCCAAGGGCTTAGATTAAACTGTTAAGCACCTTTTAATGACTCTACCTATCTACTTATCTGCCAAGATTAAACTGTTTGGTCAGATATTTATTCTCTATTCTACAACATGAAATTGAAACATGAATGAGTCAAGTTTAAACAGTTTGACTCTTCATAAATTGTGGCAAAGTTTGACAAGCTGCACACAATTGCTTTATTACAAAAATGAAATAGTAGTGGCATTTGGATTTGCACACTTTCCTTGGTCTATTTTTTGTTTGGGGTTCATTTCTTTCACTTTTTTGACCATTTTATTTTTCTTACCCTTTGATTTTTCTTTTTAGGGTATACCCTCTTTACATTTTTTAAATTTTTTGATTTTTTGGTTTTTCAAGAATATGGAACACCTTTGCTCAAGAAAAGGTTTGAACATATTCCATAGTTCAATCAAGACAATCATGAAAGATGACACCTATTGGTATAGGAGATCATGAGGCACGTCAGGGAGGAGCCCACTTCTTTGGCTCAATTGCAGGCCTGCTCGCTTGCAATGACATGCTTTCAGCAACATTCATGTTTTCGGTATTGCGAGATGATATCTCAGATTCAGCACCATCCGGAGTTGGTTCGCTTATTTGTCCTACATTTGCGTGATGGTCATGTTAATCTTGCTGGAGTTTTGCTCAAGAAAGAAGGTTTGAACATATTCCATAGTTCAATCAAGACAATCATGAAAGATGAAACCTATTGGTATATGAGGCTAACACAACCTCGTCGCCTTTGCCAAATTCCATGCGCTCATCCCCGCAAAAAATCGCTAAGAGTTTCATCATTCGGCCCAAAAAATCAAAGTGGAAGAAAAACACAGTTATGTGAAAGTGCCAAAGTTTTAAACATTAGAAATGGGTTTGCCAAAAGAAAATCAAAGTCCTTTGTATATATAAGATAATATTCATATTCAAACAATACATTTCTCATACCAAATACATCAAAGAGCAGAGTCAAACATGGTGAAAGAGCAAAACAAAGGTTTAAAGTCGAAATTGTGGGTATTGCCCCTGCTGTGCACGTAAGGATCTACACCACTTCTATAAATTGTGTGGCACTTAGGACCATTTTGCATAGTGCATTTTTCAACGGCGCAAGCAAGGCATAAGGCAAAGCGTGTGGTGCATTATCTGGGGGACGCGGCGCACGTGTTTTGGCGCTAATTTTGTCATTGCCTTCAACTAAATTTCAAATCTTTCGCTCCCATTTGCTCGAGTAAGTCCGATTGATCTTGAAATTGTTATTGAGAAGTGTTTGGTGTGGTTTCAAAGTTGATTTGGAGAATTTGAATGTTAAATGTTAAACCCTATCCTCTTATCAAAAATTGTTCGTTAGGGTTTTGAGTTTGAGTGTTAAAATTTGACTTTGGTGCTAAAACACTCCCACTCCATTTCTCACCTGTGTTTCCCTTTCCTATCGTTGTCATATCATCATACATACCCTCCCCTACTCCCTTACATCCCAAATCACTTATCCCCAAGTCCTATTTTCCCTATCCCTAAATCCTATCACTCCCTATCATTTTCCCCTTCCCATATCATTCGCAAAAAGTTCCTAATTCCCAAAGTCCCAAAACCTCAACTTCCCCAAACAGTTCAGTGGCTATCCCTTTTTCCAAATTTTTTTAAATCAAAAAGCTTTCGAAAGAGAAAGTACCACTTGACAAGACTCCATTGTTCCCGCTGTCTTATTTCTCCCACAGTCCTTTCCCTTTGGCACACATTTGGCACATAGTTGGAAATTGGAGACAAAGACACCAAGTCCTCATTTCTCATTTTCAACAAACCAAACATACACTTGACATACACCTTGCAGCACCACGGATACGGACACAAATTCATCATATGACAGAGACAATGATTCCACCACTAAACTGCATGCACCAGGAGGACACTGAAATGTCGCAAAACGCATGATAGGCTCCAAATCTTGGTTGAAGCTTCTTTGGATGAGCATGATACTTGATGATGTACCTTAAGTCCAAATTTCAAGGAATTTGGAGAACATTTTGTCACTTTTTATTTTTTTGGTCACAAAACAGGTTTTTCTGCCCAACACGTAGCGCCACCTTGCACACGCTTACGATTGGGAGATCCTCTGGAGGAAAACTTGGTATTTCTGGATTTTTATGAAAATTTATGCATTCTTAGGAATGGCCTAAGGATTTCATCAAGTTCTGGGTTGCCTAACAGGTCAAAAACACCTTGAAAATGGCCTTTATGGCACTTTTTGCACACACAGGAACCAGTCCTGGGAGATTGAAGTTTGGGAGGGGCAAATGGACACCAAATCCAGAAATTCTACTTGGGTTGAAAAGTAGATAGGCATGGATTTCCAACGAGCTATCATGAGCTCAATTTGGACTTCGGAAAGTGCCTCAAAATCAGCTCCCAAGTTGTGCTATGCATAGAGATTTTGGGCGCGGCGCATAGAGATTTTTGGCCTATTTTTCACTCCACAGCTCAGAAATTCACCTAGTTTAGGCCAGTTTTACTTTTTTATGTAACTCTTGATCTATCTTGATGTAATTTCATATCCATGATGTAATTTTGGCACATTTTTACTTGTTCTAGAAGATTCATTCACCAAAAGGTGAAATGTGAGTGAATGAATCAGTTTCCTAGCATATAGAGGCAAGTTGTTTTCATTGCCTATTTCTCAGTTCCTAGTTTAGATATGGTTGAAACAGCTCCTAGAATGATGAGCTCGACCCCTAGAGGCATGGTAATGGGTTAGGCTTGTCTATATCATGTATTTCTTCAATCATTTTCAGAGGTTGGACACTTGGGAATTGTTTGGCATTTCATCAGACATACACTTCTCGTATGGCAAAGGAAAGACCAAAGCTATGAAGACTTGTTGGAATCCTTGTGGCTCGAGTTTTGATGGTGTTTTTCTCCATGTAATTTTAAGTTCATTAATGTTTTATGTATGCCATTTCCTTCCTCTTTCTTTTAAAATTAAACAAATGAGTGAGAAATGTAGAATTCATTACTCATTGGTGTTCGCCTTAAACTCGTTGTTTAGTTTTATGTGTTTTACCGCCTTGAAGAGGATCCCTGTGCCCTTTTCCTCTTTCATCTCCTCAACACCGATCCATCCATTCATTGAATATAAAGCATCAAAACAATTGCCTTCCTTGCCCCAACTTGAATTCTGTAAAAACTAGGCCTCATCCCCAAGCTCAAAACTACCTTTCCCTTTTTCCAACAAAAAACCCCTAAAAATCAAATCAAACCCTCCTACTTGTATACCTAGCCTAAAATCAGTTTTTATTTCAAGTCATCTCAAGCCCCATTGATTATTTTTGCTGAGATTGACCCGGAGAGAGCCTTCTCCTGTTCTGGTAGGGCTAGCTACCAGACTGAGCGTGGTTTGATGTTACCCTGAACTCTGCCTTCCTTCAGCCTGAGGTGGATTTAGGAAATAAATATTGGGGACAAGTGGGTAAGGAAAGCGATTATAGGTAGGGGGATGAGACATTGGGAGGTTACACCGATTCCGAGCCACAGTTGTGCTTTAGGAAGAGCACTTCAGGGTGCTGTTTTGGGTTGGGTTCGGCAGTGGTGTCGTGGTTCAGCCGGAAGCAGCAGTTAGTAGCATTGAGTTCAGCGGAAGCAGAGTATATGGCAGCCAGTCTAGCTAGTTGTGAGGCCATCTGGCTTCGCAAGATGTTGTTTGGCTTATTTGGTTAGCCGTTGAGACCTTAAGTGATTTACTGTGATAATCAGAGTTGCATTAAACTCACGGAGAATCCAGTATTTCATGATCGGTCAAAGCATATCGGCATCAGATATCACTTCATCAGAGACTATGTGTAGAAGGGAGCTGTGAAGCTTGAATATATTCCCACTGATGTGCAAAAGTTGCAAAGTTGCAGATCTAGGAGTGTTGAAATTTGGCTACCTGGATGACAGTGGTTCTCAAGGTTTCTTGATTTTGGCCTAGGGAAGTGTCCAAAAGCATTTAATTTTTCTCCTAAAGTGACTTTATAAAGTTATAAAGTCAAATCTAATTTAAAAGTGACTTTAAGTGAAAAAGTTACTGAAGTCTAATTTTAAAGTGACTTCAATAAAGTTACTGTAAAATTAGAAAGGAAAAGTGACTTTGGAAATAAATGACTAAGTGGGTCTTTATTAAAGTGGGGTGAATTAAAAAATAGAAAGTAAGATTTAAAAGAGCATTTAATCTCAGCCCTAGATCTAAAGCTATTTCAGCCATTGGATTTGGAGATAACCCAAAAATCACTTAGAGTTCTATTAAAGGAGGAAAATGAAAGAAAAGGTCATTCATTCATTAATTCTTTCATGAGCAGATTGAGAGAAGGAGAAGGAGAAAGCTAAAGAGAATTTTCTGAGCAGTGAGAAGGAGGGCAGCAGCACTAACTTTCAGCAAATTCGTACAGTAGTGCAGAGCACGAAGTTTGAGGCAAGTGGGCACGAATTTCGAGGAGAGAAACTGTAGATTTCAAGGGAGGTTGTACAGCCATTCCGACACTGTTTTCGAGGTTGTTCGTACAGTTTTGAAGGCTGTAATTTCTACTGTAATTTTTCTGTTTTGTGGGCACGAAAATTGAGGTGGAGTTTGGCACGGTTTTTAAGATAAGTTCTGTTTCGAAGTTGCTGAAATTTTTTTGCTGTGTAAATTTCTGCATCAATGTAAAAGCAATATTCAGAAAATAAAGAGAAACTTTCGAACTGGTTTTCCCCAAGAGTTGTAGGGGTTTTTCCAGGGTCATGTTGACCAAAAATCAGTGTGTTAAAATGTTTTGTGTGGCTGTTTTAGTCTGCTGATTTTATTTCTGCAATTTCTAGCATTGTGAAAATTTTCCAGAATTTGTGTTTTCAGAAAATATTTATTTTCCGGCTTGTTGAAATGTAGGTTTTAGGAAAGGGCATTTAACTAATTTGAGAAATAAGGTGAAGCTAAAAAGTTTGGGGTGGGAAAAGCCATTACAAACTTTAGAATTCCCAACTTATGGTGGAATTTGGGTAGCTTAAGATGGAGAATTTACTTTTAGCGGTCATATCATCTCCCCACCTCATGGAGGATCTTCGAGAGGGTAGCTATCATTGGCTAGGAGGAGGTCAGTCCAGGTTCAATAGAATAGTAATTTAATGACAATATGATGTCTTATGAGTTGTATTTGTAATTTCATGCTTTATGCAAAAAAGAGAGTTTATGGTTAACTCATGGACAAAATATTCCTTTGATGCATGTTGTATTTAGTTGGATATTAATGCGGTTGTTGTCATATAGTTGTAGAAGCTACGTTCCCAGCTTGTCGGTGCCCGAGAAGATCACAAGCTAAGAAGGTAGTGTCGGGAGACATGATCAGAACAATTAACATAATATCTTGGCTTTCATGATGTGAGAAGTAAAGAAATTTGCTTGTATGCATTCTTGTTGAGCCAAGGAGACGAGAACACATAGTAGTCTAATATTCAAGGTGCATATGAGTCTTGAGAGTAGAGAAGGAATCTGATGTCTTGTGTGAATATCTTAGTTGTGGGCGAGCCATTGTGTAGTCGATGTCTGGTGTCTCTTGTGTTTTTAGTTACATGTTACATTACTTTTCGAGATGTCATCCTCTCTTGATACCTTTCTTATGATTGTTTTTGGGACTCGAATTTGCCTCGGGCACAATAATAATTACCTCTTTGTTTTTGGGGCTTGAGAGGATTCTCCTATGGGACCATCTTCACAAGCATTGAGGCCTAATAAGTTGTATTGAATTTTATTTTTAAGTGCTTACCATGAACCTCGTTTTCCCTGGTTTAGGAATTCCTCAATTTTTTCATCGAAATTTGGTTTTTTGAAACTTACTCCATCCATATTAGTGTTGTTATGAAGAGAAACCTTTTTGAATGCTAACTTTTCTTTCGAGTTACCCATTATGAGGCATTTTCAAATGTCCACACTTATTTTTATTGATGTTAAAAGCTAATTGACCTTTGAATTATCTGAGTTTATCACATTACAGTTTATTCAGTTGACTTGTAATGTTGCAAAATTCATTTTGTCATTTTCAAATTTGTATCATTGATTATAGAGTAAATAGCTGAAATGTCAAACTTATTTTTTTAGTAGATTTTGAAATTTAATTCTTTACGGAGGCTTGAAAATGCGGATCTAATGATAAAACATGGAGTCGATGCATGTTTGAAGCATTTTTTAGTCGAGGTTGGTGGAGACAATCATTTTTATATTCTATTAAATTAAGTATTTTTCATTTGGTCTACGATGAAATGTAGGACAAGATGTTCCCTTTGTGATTTTTATAATGAAGGTGTAAATGTCACATTCATGGATATAAGGTTTGGGATTTGATAGAAAATGTTTACTTTGGAGGTATGCCTCTCTTGCGGAAAATATAGTTCCTCACTCGCACCTATTAGGCGTTACGATGAGGATGCGAGTTCCTTGTCATTCCCCCGTGGATTTCCACTCTCTTGCCTGTGTTTGATGGAATATGGTAGTAACTACCAAGCGGAAATTCCCCTTTGGTAACCCCGGACTCCGGGGATATTTTATCTTGAGACCACGAAATTTTGCACGAGCATCGATTAATTGAGCTAACCGGGCTCACTATAGGTATCTTTCTTTTCCCGAAAAAATTTGTGGGATCCCCATCTTGTTGGTATATCTAGATGGAGGGTGGCTCACCCACTTAGCACAATAGTGGGCGAGTAATCTACTTGAATCAACTAGACTTTAAAGTTCAGCTTGAGATTAAAGCGGGGATCTCGTGGTGAAATACGCAGCAGGCAATCCATTTTGAGCGATTGAACCCAGCCTTTGGCTCATCTTGGGTTATCCCCATGTCTATGAGGGATCAAATTGTTTTACATATCGGTGATATTAAAAAGTTTGTGGAAATGATATTTTCCACAAGGTCTTTGCCACTTATATGTATTCTTGTTCAAAGTAACAAATTGTTCTACATAACTTGAACTAGGATAACTCTTTGTAAGTAATATAATTCTCATTCAATATGCACAATAAATTAGGAGGGAGTGTTTCCAAGTATTTAGATTCAAGAAGAAAGAAGAAAAAGAGGCTCCAAAGTGGCATATGTTGCAAAGTCTTACACCTATAAATTTTTTTGTTTAGTTGCAATGATGGTCTCCTTGCATGAACAAATCAACCAATTTTTTGTGGTTGTGAAGAGGTTGAGTGTGGTACTGGGCAAGAAGAGAACATGATGCGGATGAAGACGATGAGGGGGAAGAGAGTCCTCAAATATAGATGGAAGATAGTGAGAATGCTTTTAAAGCCGGTGATTTTCATGATGATAATTCCAAATCTAGCTCACGTGGTAGTGATATAAGCTTTGAGAGGCCAACCATAGATGGGGATTTTGAATGTGCAAATTATAAGGGACAATGGTTTCCTAGTGCTGAGGGGAGGGTTGCAAAGAATATCGGATTTAATCTTGATACTCAGAGAAATAAAAGTGTACTCTACATGCAAAACTTGTTTTCTTAAAGCTACTCTTGTGGTTTCAAAAACATATATAGTTGATTGCTAGCGAGGACCTAGTGTACCATGTTGCAAATCAAGTGCTTGTGTCCCTCATGATCAACCCTAATTCTGATAATGAAACTAGGTCCCTTTACCCGAAGAGGCTCCCCAATCATCATTATTTTAACATAAATACAAATGATTTCCCATAAAGAGACGTGGGTGCCCCATAATCAAGGTATGATCCCATACTAATGAATACAACAAAGGGAATATCTTGACAAATAGCTTCACCTCAGTTCTTCTTGCTAATAAAATTCCCAAAATGGACCTTTACCTACCGCAACGAGTATCTTTACCAAACTTCCATTTCTTCTTAGGGAAGAGCTATCGAGAGCATAATTATGATAAAAAATAATGGTTTACTCTAGAATATGTACAAGAAATTCAGAGATTATGCATAACAAACTATCACAAATGAATCTAGGCGAGAACAAGTGGATATCATGAGTCATGGATACTCGAGAGATGGGGGTGGTGTTGCTAAGTATTATGGTTAGAGTGCTCTATAGAAGTGGAGAGTTTTAAAGTGTTAGTTTTACTTGTTGTTGCATATGTGTTCTCCCACCAGAAGAAGTTACAACAGTAGTGAGCAAGTTTACATCAACATATCTATAGCAACCTCGAGATTATTTGTGCGGCCTTAGGTTGTTGCGGAGTTAAGTGGCACAATTAGAATTTTTATTTTATAGTTTAGGAAGGATCTCACTATTTTTTATTTAGCGAGGTGCTTTTCCAATGTTGTTTAGGGCATAGTTTCTAAGTTTAGACAAAGTGCATGAGCTAGAGGAGTTACAAATTTGGCTGGGTGATTGCTCCTAGGCAAAATTATCATGTATGCTTGGGCACACCTTTTAGGTAACTTGACTATAAGGATTTATGTTCCTAATCTCGGTGCACCACAAGTATGGTATTTTTTGTAATTCCTTAACATTTTTCTTCTTATAAAGAAAAGACGGGGTAGAGTCTGATTTTTATTTAGTTTTGAGATATTGATTTGTAATAATATTTTTCTTCCCATCGATTAAGATATGAGAAATTGTGTGCGGGTAAGTCTATATGATATTTGTAATTTCGAGCTGCGATTATTCAAATTTAGTACATTACGATGTGCTATTCCAGAGCTTGTCGAGACTTACGTGTTTATAGATCATTTGTATTTTTTGCTATCTGGATAGGAGGTTAAGTTCTCGAGTTTCCTAGTGGTTAGGGTTTCATTTTAGGGGTTCATATACGCATCGATGTTCTAAAAAATTTAACGGGGTATCATAGCATATTTTTACGATATTTTCCAATCTTTATATGGAATGGAATACTACGTGTGAGAGAGAGTTGTTGGAGGTTCTTAGTGTCTCTAATGCCCCAACCCCAACAGTTGAAGCTAAAATTGCACTTGAGATGTGTTTTGGTGCATTGAGAGGGTTGTGGGTGAGATTCTTGTGAGATACCGAGTTAATGAAACATTGTGTGTGACTAGGAGAGTTGATTTGCACCCATGATAGGTTGTTTGTATGAATTTTCCCCTCTTGGCTGATTTGTTTGGTTGAGGTGTGTTCCATGAGTTACATATATGACTAGTCACTAGTCTTGGTCTCGAGTGTGACTTTCTAGTGTGCACATCCAACTTTACACCTTGGAAGTGAATTGTACATATGCTTTTAGAGGAGGTTGATCTATGGTGTTTTTTGGAGGTTAAGATTAAAACTCCTACCAACCCTACGCATTTGGGTTAATACACTAAGAAGATAAGGAAGCGAAGATTTCTTGATTTTACGAAAGATGCATTTGATCCTCATTTTAGATAACTTGGTTCCATATGATGCCTTGATCATTTTATATGATAGCGTGAAATTGTATTGTTTCCTTGAAATTTCTTCCAAATTGGTAGTTCTTTCCAAAAATCCCTAGGGTTATATTTTGATTTCATTGGAAACTTTTACTATGCAAATTCACTCTTTTGGATTTACTAACAACGTTTCAAATTTCTTAATGATTTAGTGTTTTTTAGTATGGTGCTCTTGCCTTGATACAATTCTCATCCTGTTATGGGTTCAACGGAATAATATTAGGTAATTTATTGGAGTTAAAATTAGCATCTACATAATTGATGGGTAGGTTGAATTATTTTGTTGGTGACAACTCTAAACACGTTAATGGGTGGAGTGGTGGATGGTGACTTGATGCTTTGCATCAACCATATTTGATATAGTTGATGCGACAAATTTATCCCAAATTGTGGTAGACTCAAAAATCTTATTTTGTTGTATGGTTAAATATTGTATTTGATGTACGAAGAATACATTAGGATGTGAGGTTGTGGACAGTCTTACTAGAGTGTCAAGAAGGAGCCTCTAGAGCACCATTTCACAACGATTTTATGAGAAATGGTACTCCGAGGGCTCTGATACATTACGGCCACAGCGGTCACAAACTCACATACTAATATATTCTTTGTACATCGATACTGTAGGTACAACAAAATCATTGTTTGAATCTATGACAAATTGCGATATAAAATTGATATTTACACATACACATTCAAAAAAAACATGCAAAATGTCTACATAATTATGAAGTTTTAAACATGTCATATTAGTGGATTAATCGTGGAATGTCGGTGTTAGTACTAAGCGAGATAATATTGCTAATATTGGGTTAAAAACTACACACTTAAACTAGAGAGGCTTGGATAATAGGAAGTGTAAACAATGATTTTATGAAATGAAGTAGGCCATCATGACGAAAAGTTATCTTTAGAAAATAGGTCATAATGACCCGAAGAGTCATGTTTATAGAAATAGGCCATGTGTCCACTTTCGAAATAGAGATATTATATTAGAAATTGAAAGCGAAAGTCTGAAAATTGAAATATTTAATATCATAATAAAAGAAAATAGAAAACAAGAATTATTCCAATAAGATAAGAAATTTTTGTTAATGTCCAACAAATGATCAATCTAGTATCTACTTTTCCTTCCTGTTATCACTACCACGAGCATACACACATGTGGATGTGGAGGTAATTGCAAACATGAAGTTTTACATGAAGCTCATGATTTTGTAGTCTGACGGTGGTGCAGACGCTGGTAGTAACGAGTGCCATTTCAACATGATGATCATCATCAAAAGGTGCAATATCCAAGTTCTCCGAGTCAATTGTCGAGTCTTCCAAATTTTCCTTTGGATAACTATCCCATTGTGATATATAACATCAATATTTTTCCTCTTATAGTGGGAAAACTACAAGTTGCTTGTAATGCACATAGACGAGCTCTACGGTATATATTCAAGGTGTTTTTTTATTGACGTTGTATGAAAATGTGGTGGTAGACACTTATTTGTGGAAGAAGTGTTCACAACTGTGGAAGCACCCCATTTTTCCAAATCTTTGCACCTTTGGAGTAGAAACATCATACATGTCCTACCCTTTAGAGTGAATTCATCATCTTTCATTATATATAAATGGATAGGAATAACCGAATAATCCCTTGGGCATTGATGTAGGTACTCAATTGCGGTTGTATGATATCACACTCATTAGTGACAAGCTTATTTAATGCTTTCACTTGACCACTACGAACCTATGGATCCATTTACGAGTTTTCTCTTCACCCTACAAATAGGCAAGTGCTTTCAACCATGGTGTAGAATAGTTTTTGGTGTAACAATGTAAGTTAAAGCATGGACTTGAGTATTTCTCTTTGTTGATTTTTTTCGACTTCTACTCAAATATAGTGATAGAGGTTCACATCTCTAGGCTCAACGGAAATGTCCTCAATTTTTCCTAGTATAGTTTACTCTTGCTATTACGATTTAATCAACGATTGATCTCAAATCTACAAATCGAATATGTTATATTTGATGAATTGCAAAACATATTAACTCTGTGACAAAAACTAGGATAAAAAATGATATCTTATTTTACCAAGCATTATCCCTCTATTTTTTGTATTTTATACTCAAGTTCACCCTCAATCCTCACCACTAATATTGTGATACTCATATTATCTTCAACATTGACTTAAAAGGTGAAATTTAATGGATACCAAATCTAGTCCTTATGACTTAATTAATTGTAACTTAGAGTGAATCTAGTAAATGTAGTGGAAAACAATATTCCTTGTGATGAATTTTATGATGGACTTCCATTCCTTCTATAAGGCATTGATCCGGTCATGTTGTCCATGCTTAACAATATTGTGTATTTAAAGATTGAACATGTGCAACAAACAATTAGAGTGAAAATGTGAGGATGTACATGCTCGATGGTTTTCTTGATACTTAATAATTAGCTACATTATCTTTAATGACTTGTGTCATATTGGTTGGACCTATATCATTATTAATTTTTGGTAAGGGTTATGTAATGCTCGAGAAGATGGTACAAATGATGAGGTACGCGAGGAATATTGCATCACTAGCCAACACACCAAGAACATTGATCAAATTTTGGTTTTTAACATTTGTTGCGCGGACGAAGCCGTACGACTGATATTTGGTCACTCATCACTCTTGTCATAGAGAGCACTAGACATTATTTGTTTTCATGTCTACCGATACCTTTCTCTCTTTGTCATGCTCTGGGGATTTTTATCCATTAGGGGCAATTATTGATGGAGTGAACATAGCATACTAGTAGGGGGAGTGAAAAAAATTGAATGGTATATGCATAGAGAAGTGTTCTTCTATACTTCCTAGGTATAATGTATTTTCACATGTTATTGTGTTTATAAAAAATGAACGGAATATGTTATCATATGTGGTTTTATCAAAAATTTATGTGGGTGTAACCGATTCTGTAAAGAGTACAACGGTTTCGGGGGAAACGACTTTTTCTTATGGCAAAGGTGGTTCTACTTTCCTTCATATATTAACTTTATTGCTCTTTGTTGAGTAACTTACGCAGAGCATTATGAATTGGTTAATAGTTTAATAATCAGATGAGTAGGCGGGTTCAAGATTTGGTTACCATCTTTTCTCTATCTTTGTTTATTACAATTTTTTTTACATTAATTTCTTTTAGAATTGTCATGCATAGTGTAAAATTTTCTTTGTCCTATATGGCCACGAAGTCTCATGGAATGTTAAATAAAAAGATATCTATGTAATGACTTGCTGCTTAAATTCTTCTAAGAGCTTAAATGTGAAAATGGTGCTTCTTACCTTTTTAATGCATTCATTCTCTCGTAGAATGATTTTTTCTTTTTTAGTGATAAATTCTAGAATTTCATATTGAGATGCAATTGAGATAACGAAGAATGTTAAATTAATTCATCATATGAAGCTGAAACCCTGTGAAAAATAATTAATGTAAAAATTCCTATTGAAAATGCGTAAATTTGGAATATCTGTCAAGATAATGTGCTTTATACGCAAGTTTACATTCATAATATCATATTACTTTACAGTTACTATTGGAATATCAAGAGGTTTCAAAAGGAATATCCAAGCGACAATTTTTTTGTTCATGTCACATCGAAGTAGGGAAAGGAGATGCCTTAATTCGAGCATTGGCATGCATGCCGATGCAGCACTTGGGTCATACTTGTTGTTGGGAGCAAAGGTTGTTTATTTTCCATAGGGTCATAGTGAGTAGGTGAGATGGTTGCTCACTAATTTTTTAATTTGCAATCTTCTTTTGGATACAAATGGTAGAAAATAATGAATGATTATGTTCTTTTCATCATAAAATGTGACCCCAATATTTTGAAATTTTAATGTTACGGGTGAAAATGCGAAGATGGGTAACACTTTTTGTGATAATTCGGGGCGGAATCGTCCATAGCTAAGTAGAACTCTTGTCACGGTTCGCCGAACAATTCAAGTCGTAGAACTATTGAATCTAGTTCGGCGAACTTTGTTTGCGGGTACACATTGACAACGTACGTGACAATGGCAAACAAAATTTTCGCTAAGTTTGGAAAAGCGGCAAACAAAGGTCCGGCCAAACTAACGGTTCGACCGAAATTTATTATTTTATAAATATATCGCCCACAACTAGTTACGGGTTTATTCACATTCATTGCGCGCTCATATCTATCCGGCATTCTCGTGTACTCATTTTTGTCGACATTCTCTCACGCTCATTTCGATCGCGTTCTCGCGCGCTCATTTCTATCCGGCATTCTTGCACGCTCATTTCTCTCCGGCATTCTCGCAATTAAGCTCGAGGTAAGATATACCAAATTTTAAATTTACGTAATTTTTTTTGTTGTTGATTTTTTTAATTTGGTTTTAATCTCATTTTGTTGCAAAAAGGTCTTGACATCTTCGGGGATCATTGTCTTCGGTGTCTTCGGGGATTGTTGTCTTGACGTCTTCGGCGTCTTTTGTTGCGAATTTCTAGGTACATTTAACATTATCCTTTGTTATCCTGTAGGGAATTTATGTAGAAGAGAAATCGGTTATGAATGAGAGAGGCCTGGTAAGGAACATGCAAAGAACCAATGAATTAGTCTAACTATATACGCTTTTTTGGCTCTCTTCTTTTTGGAAATGTGTTGATAAGACTATCGATTACTAATGATAAGACTTTGTATATTACTATTTATATCTTTAAATTGTCTCTTGCTTTTTTGGCTCTATCTACTGCTTTTTAAGCTCTTTGTCTCTACTTTTTTTGGTAGAGATGGACCTGGATGAAAAACTAGTGCGGTAAAGATATAAGCGAGTAGCGATGAAGCCTTTGATAGGTCGGTAAATAAATGCTAAAGAGAGAGATGGACCTAGCGAACAAGCTTGGGGCGGTATAGATAGGAGCATGAGTCCCGAGAAGCTTAGAGATACTAGTAAGTGAATCAGATGATTATTGCCTTTTCCTTAAGCTCAGACCTACACTACGGATTAATTACTACCTCGGCTTGACTCACACTGATTATTCATGGTGCCTGTACATACTACCATAGGGGAGCAACTTCAAACATCTTATACTTGAAACTAAACTTACGACTTTCTTAGTATTAGATACTTTCAAGTCAAATGGCTTGAACTCACAACTTTCTTATTATTAGACAACTACGCTTGTCTTTGCTTTTTTGGCTTTGTCTCTACTTTTTTTGCTCTTTCCTTTTTTTGGTTCTACACTTACGTACGATGATTCATTCCATATTATTCTTAGATCAAATGTCATTTAAATACAAGATCTATCATAATGTACAATGACTCATTCCATATTCATTTTTAGATTCGGGAGGAGCTGATTTATCATAATGTACAATGACTCATTCCTTATTCATTTTTAGATTCAACGAGGAGCTTTTGAGAATGTTATGATAATGCCCACGATAAAGAATGAGCTAGAATCATCTTCAACATCTATTAATTAGATATGAAAATTTATAATATTTATTGTGTACATTTGAGAATATTTTGGAACATGTTTATATAAAGTGTATATACAAATGTACTTTTTTTTGGCTTTGTCTGTGGCTCTGTCTCTACTTTTTCGGCTCTCTACTTTTTTTAGTTCTCTACCTTATGTACAAATGATTCATTCCATATTATTCATAGATCAAATTTCATTTAAATACAAAGATTTATCATAATGTAGAATGACTCATTCCATATTCATTTTTAGATTCGGTAGGAGATTTTGAGAATGTTATGATAATACGATAAAGAATGAGCTAGAATCATATTCAGCATGTTTATTAATTATATATGAAAATTTATAATACTACTCTATACATTTGAGAATATTTTGGAACATTTTTATATAAATTATATATACATATGTACTTTAAAAATATTTTGGAACATGTTTGTTGTGTGAGGAAGTGGTACTTTATGATGATATGTTTAGTGATTGAAGGAAGTAGAATATTTTATTTTTGAAATTATTATTACACTTGTATTGAAACACTTAATAGACATGTACCAGGTTCATTGAAATTTACCTTAATATCTTGTAGAGCCATTTCATCCAAAACAGAAAAAGAAGTAAGCTACTATGTATTCCACTTCTACTCTAGATAGAGAAAGTAATGACTCTTTCTTGCTTAACCATTAAACCAAATACTCTTCCTAGAGTAGAATTATACATTTTCCACTTGTATTTTTCATGTCATCCACACAAACCTAGTTGAATCTCTATACGTTGTCAATGTAAATTTCTCACCTTTTGGGTACTATAGTCCATTTTTTGTAGTCTCTTTCAAGTATCTTAATATCTTTTTATTGGTAATATATGACTTTCTCACCTTTTGGGTACTATAGTCATTTTTTGTAGTCTCTTTCAAGTATCTTCATGTCAGTTTGTTGGTGTTTGTTGGTAATAGATGACTACGTTTAGTTGTTGATTGAAATATTCCAACTAATATAAATTCAAAAATTATATCTAGTCTTTAAACCTTGTTATGTATATCCGACTTCTATCATGTAGAAATAAAGGTTATGATCAACATCACCTCATTCATCATCCATCATCTTCGGATAACATGCATCCAATTGATATGGAGATTCACTTAGGTCATTCATCATCCATCATGCACATAAATTACATCAATTGATACCTGGAGATTCATGAGTCATTCATCATCCATCACTTGCACATAGCACATGTTATGTGCATCCAATTGATATTCAACATGCGTATAGTATTTAGAATCAAAAAGTAATTTGATACAAAACATAGGTTTTAACCAATTATATAGTTTTTCGGTTTCATATCCATGGTCTCAAACAGTAAGCAGAAGAAAAAACCTTTTATATTCAACATGTAAAACACAAATTAGCCATAAAATTTCCCATTGAAACCAAAAGTGATTTGATACGAAAACATAGGTTTTAACCCAATCTAGTAAATGCCCCTACATTCAATTTCTAGAATAGATCTAATTAGAAGTATTTCATTTTCATATCCATGGTAGTTCTATAAATGCCGATTCTGTAAAGGGCTAGGTAGCCTATGGATCTCATCTTTTATGAAATGTGACATATCTAGTAAATGCCCCTATAGTCAATCTACGCCAATAAATCCAAATTCCCCTAAAGTCAACATGTATCTAGTATTTAGAAATAAAAATTAATTTGGTATAAAACATAGGTTTTAACCAAGTATATAATTTTTCGTTTTCATATCCATGATCTCAAACAATGAGAGAGAAAAAACATTTTATATTCAATGTATGTAAAACACAAATTAGCCATATTTCAAGAATAGATCTAAATATATGTTTTCATTTTACCATATCCATGGTCTCAAACAATGAGAGAGAAAAAAAAACTTTTATATTCACCATGTAAAACAAAAATTAGCCATAAAAGTTTCCCATTGAAACCATAAGTGATTTGATACAAAACATAGGCTTTAACCTAAGAGTAAATTCTCTCGAATAGTTTTAAATATAGAAGTGTTTCATTTGCATATCCATGGTCTCAAACAATGAGGGAAAAAACATTTTATATTCAATGTATGTAAAACACAAATTAGCCATATCTCTAGAATAGATCTAAATAGAATTTTTTTAATTTTCTTATCCATGGTCTAGTATTGAGAGAGAAAAAAACCGTTTATATTGACATACGAAAACACAAATTAATATAAACTTTTCCCATTGAAACCATAAGTGATTTGATACAAAACATAGGTTTTAACCTAAGAGTAAATGCCCCTACAAGTCGATCAATCTCTCGAATTGTTTTAAATATCAGAAGTTTTTTCATTTTTCATATCCATGGTCTAGTAAAGAGAAAAAAACCTTTTTATATTAAATGTATGTAAAACACAAATTAGCGATATCTCTAGAAGATAGATCTAAATATAAGTTTTTCATTCTCATATCCATGGTCTCAAACAATGATAGAGACCTTTATATTCAACATGTAAAAACACAAATTAGCCATAAAAAGTTTCCCATTGAAACCATAAGTGATGTGATACAAAACATAGGTTTTAACTTTAAGACTAAATTCATACAAGTCGATCAATCTCTGGAATAGTTTTAAATATCTAGAAGTTTTCATTTTCATATCCATGGTCTCAAACAATGAGAGAAAAAAACCTTTATGTTCAATGTATGTAAAACACAAATTAGCCATATCTCTAGAATAGATCTAAATAGAATTTTTTTCATTTTTCATATCCATGGTCTCAAACAGTAAGGGAGAAAAAAAACCTTTTATATTCAACATATAAAACAAAAATTATCCATAAAAGCTTCCATTGAAAGCATAATTGATTTGATACAAAGCATAGGTTTTAACCTAAGACTAAATGCCCCTACCAAGTCTCAATCTCTAGAATAGTTTTTAAAAAATTTAGAATTTTTTTCATTTTCATATCCATGGTCTCAAACAATGAGAGAAAAAACCTTTTTTTTATATTCCAATGTATGTAAAACAAAAATGAGCCATATCTCTAGAATAGATCTAAATAAAGTTTTTCATTTCATATCCATGGTCTCAAACAATGAGAGAGAAAAAAACCTTTTATATTCAACATGTAAAGCAAATTAGCCATAAAAATTTCATTAAATAAAAGTGATTTGATACAAAACATAGGTTTTAACCTAATCTTGTATATGCCCCTACATTCAACTTCTATAATAGATCTAATTAGGAGTTTTTCATTTTCATATTCGTGGTAGTTCTATGGCGGTACGTAAGGTCTAGGTAGCCACCTGGATCTCATCTTTTATGAAAAGTGACATATACGTAAATGCCCCTACATTGATCATACGGAATAGATCTAAATGCCCCTACGGTCAACATGTATGTATTTAGAAACAAAAATGAATTTGATACAAAACATAGGTTTGAACCAAGTATATAGTTTTTCATTTTCATATCATGATCTCAAACAATGAGAGAGAAAAAAACCTTCTATATTCGATGTATATAAACACAAATTAGCCATATTTCTAGAATAGATCTAAATAGAAGTTTTTCATTTTCATATCCATGGTCTCAAAACATGTGAGAGAGAGAAAAAACCTTTTATATTCAACATGTAAAACACAAATTAGCCATAAAAGTTTCCCATTTAAACCATAAGTGATTTGATACAAAACATAGGTTTTAACCTAAGAGTAAATGCTCGTACAGAGTCAATCGATCTCTCAAATAGTTTTAAATAACAGAATTTTTCATTTCATATCCATGGTCTCAAACAATGAGAGAAATTTTTTTTGTATTCAATGTATGCAAAACACAAATTAGCCATATCTCTAGAATATATCTAAATAGAAGTTTTTAATTTTCATATCCATGGTCTCGAACAATGAGAGAGAAAAAAACCTTTTATATTCAACATGTAAAATAAAAATTAGCCATAAAAGTTTACCATTGAAACCATAATTGATTTGATACAAAAAATAGGTTTTTAACCCTAGAGTAAATGCCCCTACAAGTCAATCGATCTCTCGAATAGTTTTAAATATAGAAGTTTTTCATTTTCATATCCATGGTCTGTGATGAGAGAAAAAAACCTTTTATATTCAATGTATGTAAAAAACAAATTAGTCATATCTCTAGAATATATCTAAATAGAAGTTTTCATTTTCATATCCATGGTCTCAAATAAAGAGGGAGAGCCTTTTTAAATTCAACATGTAAAACAAAAATTAGCCATAAAAGTTTCCCATTGAAATAATAAGTGATTTGATACAAAACATAGGTTTTGCTAGAAGAGTAAATGTCCCTGAGTAAATCAAATCTCTTCCAAATATTTTTAAATAGAAGTTTTTCATTTTCATATCCATGGACTCAAACAATGAGAGAAAAAGCCTTTTTTATATTCAATGTATGTAAACACAAATTAACCATATCTCTAGAATATAGATCCAAATAGAACTTTCTCATTTTCATATACATGGTCTCAAACGATAAGAGGGAAGAAAACATTTTATATTCAACATGTAAAACACTTGAATTAGCCATAAATTTTCCCATTGAAACCATAAGTGATTGATACAAACATAGGTTTTAACCTAAGATTCAATGTAAGTAACACACAAATTAGCCATAGCTCTAGAATAGATCTAAATAGAAGTTTTTTCATTTTCATATCCATGGTCTCAAACAATGAGAGAGAGACCTTTATATTAAACATGTATATAACTTATTTAGAAACTAAAGTAATTTAATACAAATACTAGGTTTTGACAAATTATATAGTTTTTCATTTTCATATCCATGGTCTCAAACAACGAGAGAGAAAAAAACATTTTATATTCAGCTTTGTAAAGCACAAATTAGCCATAAAAAGTTTCCCATTGAAACCAAAAGTGATTTGATACAAAACATAGGTTTTAACCTAATCTTAATAATGCCTACATTGATTTCTGGTAGATCTAATTAGAAGTTTTTCATTTTTTCATATCCATGGTAGTTCTATGGGTAGTACGCAAGGGCTAGGTAGCCTTTGGATCTCACCTTTTATTAAAGGTGACATATCTAGTAAATGCCCCTCTGATCAATCCTAAAGTAACGATTAAATGCCCCTACAATCGACATGTATATGGTATTTAGAAACAAAAAGTATTTGATAAAAAACATAGGTTTTAACCAATTATATAGTTTTTCATTTTCATATTCATTGTCTTAAACAATGAGAGAAAAAACCTTTTATATTAAACATGTAAAACAAAAATAAGCCATAAAAGCTTCCCATTGAAACTATAAGTGATTTGATACGAAAAAGATAGGTTTTAAAACCTAATCTAGTAAATGCCACTACATTCAATCTTTAAAATAGATCTAATTAGAAGTTTTCATTTTCATATCCATGGTAGTTCTATGGCGAGGTACGCAAGGGCCGAGTCACCTTTAGATCTCAACTTTTACGAAAGGTGGCATATCTAGTAAATGCCCCTAAATCTGATCTACGGAATAGATCTAAATGCCCATATAGTCGATACACCCTACAATCAACATGTATACAGTATTTAGAAACAAAAAGTAATTTGATACAAAACATAGGTTTAACCAAGTATATAGTTTTTCATTTTCATATCCATGGTCTCAAACAATGAGAGAGAAAAAACCTTTTATATTCAACATGTAAACACAAATTGTATCAAATTTTCCCATTGAAACCAAAAGTGATTTGATACAAAAAATATAGGTTTTAAAACCTAATCTAGTAAGGCTCCCCTACATTCAACCTTTAGAATATATCTAATTAGATGTTTTTCATTTTAATATCCATGGTAGTTCTATGGCGAGGTACGCAAGGGGCCGGAGGTAGCCTCTGGATCTCATCTTTTATGAAAGGTGACATATCTAGTAATTGCCCCTACGATCAATGTTGGAATAGATCTAAATGCCCCTATAGTAAATGTCCCTATAGTCAACATGTATATAGTATTTAGAAACAAAAAGTAATTTGATACAAAACATAGTTTTTAACCAAGTATATAGTTTTTCATTTTTCATATCGATGGTCTCAAACAATGAGAGAGAAAAAAACCTTTTATATTCAACATGTAAAACACAAATTAGCCATAAAAGTTTCCCATTGAAACCAAAAGTGATTTGATACAAAACATATGGTTTTAACCTAAAGAGTAAATTCCCCCACATTTGATCTCTAGAATATATATAATTAGAAGTTTTTTCAATTTTCATATCCATGGTAGTTCTATAAACGAAAGTACGCAAGGAGCCGGGTAACCACCGGATCTCATCTTTTATAATTTGACATATCTAGTAAATTCCCCTACGATTGATCTCTAGAATAGATCTAAATATAAGTTTTTTTTCATTTCTCTAGTGCATTTTCAATAAATGTCAATTTAATATATATATTTGTATTGAATTGTTTTTATTTTGTTTTAGGGATAAGAAAACTAAATTTAATGTAAATGGAAATTATGCATAGAATTTTTCTTCTTATCCCAATCCAACGAATGCGATCATTACATATGTGCTTTCCAATATTGTGGCCAGCAAAGTCGTCCGAAGGAAAATGAATATGCCGGGAAGAACAACAAACAACAAGGCATATTATATTGGATTGATAGAAGGCTTGGGAACAACGATGGAGTATGGGTCAAACGGAATTGTAGTTTTCACCCGATTACGAACTTGTGTGCGACCAAATGAATGGTGTATACCAAGTTAATAGGGAGAGGCTAAAAGAAATACATGGAATAAGGCATTCTACAAATGTGAATAAGATGTTTGCTTATTTATTGTGTGGGGCAATGCAAATTTGAAGTTCATCTATCGAAGATGAATTAGAATTATACGGAATGATGCCAATGCTGATACGAAGATTCATCTGCTCAAAGATGAATTAGTTTTGAGACACTCTTGAAAAATTTAAGATTCATCTCTCAAAGATGAATTAGTTTTGAACACGCTCTTCTTGAAAAATTCAAGATTCCTCTCTCAAAGATGAATTAGTGTTGAGATGCTCTCCTTCAAAATTTATTGATCGACATTGTAACATATCTTGGATATGTGTGTGTTGTGTACTTATAAATGTGTCTTTTTTAATGACCATGTGATTTTTTCAATTATATACCAAGTGTGTTCCCACCACACCATGCCAAAAGCACAACTTCATGAACTTCACATTTGCAACAAGTGGTGAACTTCACATTTTTATGAAATTAAAAATGGGGACTTCAACGATTTTTTGTTTAAATGGAGTTTCACTTCTTTTTTAATGACAATGTGTTTTTTTCAATTTTATACCAAGTGTGCTCCCACCATGTAAAACACAATTTGTCAAACTTATCATTTTTATAACTGCTTAGAATTGAGTTTCACACATCAATTAGTGCTTTGAAAGTTGTGTTTTACATAATTTGTTTACACTAAATTAAACATTAATTTTACGAACTTTATTTTGAATTTAATTTAAATTAGTTATTTAAAAAATTAATTGTAAATGTCCATAGTAGATATATATATCATGGAGGATGAACAATGAATATCAACAAAATCCTATATCTCTATGAGAGGGGAGGATCGGGAATGAGATCGAGAGCTATTCATGAGGTAAATTTAAATATAATCTTAAATCTCCATACATGTGTGTACATATGGAATTGATTTTTTATCAACTTTGTGAGTTAAATTAGTTGTTAATAAGTTTCATTTTTTATTTTTTAGGAGCTAATAAGAAGAGAAGGGTCTCTACTCTAGCCATGGATGCCCATGTTTCACTCAGTTGTGGTATGGTTTTAACACAATTTAATCAATGAATATGTACATGTGTATTAATATATATGCATGTATTTTTCAATTGATTATAAATTCATATTTGTTTATGAAGCTTCTCTCTCCTCTCGAGAGGTTGGTGGTGGTTCAAATCCCCTTAGAGGGCCATCAATAAGTGGTAGCAGGTTGCGTGAAGGGGGTGATATTTATTCTCCCGGAGGCCAATCAATGGCTGGTGGTGCTGGTTCTCAGCAGGGTCGTTCTGGGTCTGGTTCTCAGCAGGGTCATTCTGGGTCTCAACAGTTTCAGGGTGGAGAAGATGCTAACCAACCACGTCGAGGTTGCCATCAATTTCAATATTTTTTTCATTGAATTTGTACAAATTTGTTTAATGTGTTTTTTCTAATATACAAAATTATATATATATATATATATTGATGCAGAGGCTGAAAATGTTCCAAATATTGGTCAAAATAGACGCAAGGCAGAACACTACATTCAAGAAGAAGGTTGTCTACCCACCACAACTTATCCGGCCGACATTACTGATATACCATGGGAAAGAAACATGGGGCAATGCACCTTACAAAGGTGTCAACAACTTCATGCAAAATTGCAGAGAGATGTAGTGGCTTTGACTCTACCTGCTGAGAGTCGACAAAGCCTCGAAATAGTTACACATTCATTGGGCGAAATAGTAAATGTGTACAAAAATCTTGGGCCAACGACTGATACATTTGTAGAACTCATGAGAAAGAGAAAGGAAACAGTAATGGGTCCTGATAAATGGGAGGATGTAAAACAAAGAGTTACAAAAGATATGGCCAAGTCAATGTTTAATTTCAAGCAAGGGCCAAAAAGAAAAAGGTTGAAGGTGCAATATTTTAAGCACCCCGATATAGCTCACTATTTGTATGATAGGCACCTTGCGGCCTATGAAAGACTCCCATGGAACGACGAGGTTCCTATTTATTTTGCACAATTGTTTTACATAGAATTTTTTTTGAAAATGAAACCCAATTACAATGGCCTTCCATCATAATTTTTTGGTTAAGGGAAAGGTCGATTGTATGACCGTAAGGGCGCTAAGCGAGATGTGGAGTTGCCTTGCCCTGAGCCCCATTGGTGAGTCGACCTTTTTGGGTCGAAACTCTGCGGTCAAAGATGGATGCGACTTCTCAAATAAGTCGAGAAGCAAGGGATGTCATGATCGACAATGTTTACAGTGGATTGGGTGGAGTCGATGTTTGTCTAAATTGACAAAGAGCACGTGAGAATGCATGTGACAATTTTGTGTATTGTACAGATGAAGAGATTGACAACATGAATGTTAAAGATCTTCGAATATATGCAAAGAATTGTCACAATGGTTGGCAAGACTTAATTCTTCATGAGGAAGAGGGCACGGGAACAGTATGTGTTAATGACCTTAGGGTTCAATTATTTTAACACATACATGTGTACAATTTGTAATAAATACATGTATATGTACATGTATACATTTATTTGTATGTACATTAATCTAACAAAAATGTATCATTATATGTTAAAACACCATTTGCAGTTGTCACACATGATGAATGACAAAAATGTTAATATCACGTTCGGGGCCTCTGGTTCAAACAATGAAGATGGGTCTCACCATCAAGATATGTTGACAAATGTTAGTGTTTTTTAAGTGATATTTTTAAAATAAATAATTGTGCACACATGTACATGTACATATATAATAATAAAATGTTTTAACAGATTCTGATTTTGTCCGATGTTTTTGGGATGGCGGTACCTTCTTCTTCCTTGGGAGATGTACCTTCTACTTCCTTAGGAGATGTGCCACATCCACAACAAGTATGGACAATTTTTCACTTTTAAAATTTATGTTTAAGTTATATATATATTCCACCTCAATAAGCTCCATTAAAAATTGAGATATATATATATATATATCTTGAGTTATTTAAAATTTTTTGAATTTTAGGTTCTTGGAGATTTTCTTTTGGAGCCTCTCTTAGGAGATGTCCCAAATTCACCTGCAGAAGTATTCAATTTTTCACTTATATATATATATATATATATATATCTGTTTTTTTAATTTAGTTATAATTTATAAATTGAAGTTTATTTAAGTTTTATTATAAATTGAGATCTTGATCTTGAGTTATTTTATACTTTTAAAATTTTGAATTTTAGGTTTCTATAGAATATTTCTTTAATCCACGGACTCTAGCGACGGAGATAGGAACATCCACACCATTTCAACCATTTGAACAAGTTGTCTAACTTTTTTTTTAATATTATTGAAAATAAGTTTATATATGTACACGTGTATTTTGATCCGAATTTTTAATATATATATATATATAACCGTACATGTATATTGTACAATTTACTATTGGAGATGTTCCCATGGGGGAAATTGTAGCAGGTGAACAAATGGAGAGGGAACCTCATGAGGTATTGCATGTTTTTTTTTATATTTTGTTTTTTACATGAAGTTCTATATATATTCTCACTCATTTTTAAATCATCAATTTTTAATGTTTGTATGTGCATTGTGTATAGGTTTCCCATGCTTCACAAGATAGCGCGTGGATTGAGACTCTGATAAGAAAGACACTACATCCATCTGTATTTGATGGACATGATTTGTAGATTTGATTTCAAGATTTAGATAGTCTTAAATTTACTTTTTTATATATTATCTAGATGCACTGTCATATATATATAACTTGATACTTGATACTTGTGAGATCTACAATTTTTGGACATATTTTATTATAGTGTTAATATAATTTGTTTTGTTCCAAAAAGTTAAGTTTTGGATGGTTTTAGTACTTTTGGCATGTGAATGTGAAGTAATGTTGTTATATAATTTGTTTGGTTTTTAAAACTTTTAAGTTTTGGATAATTGAACTATAGTAATGTTGTCATCTATAAATTAATGTTTTGTTTCTGAACTACATTTGTCATGTTATGTAATGATGTGTTATAATTTTTTTTGTTTTTAAAATTTAAGTTTTGAATGCTTGAAGTGCATTTGGCATGTGAAGTAATGTTGTGATCTATAATTTTTTGTTAAATTAAAAGTTAAGTTTTGGATGGTTTCAATCTACATTTGGCATGTGATATAATGTTAAATGTTTTTATTGGATAGTTGAACTATAATTGGCATGGCATGTGAAGTAATGTCACAGGATATAATCAAAAAGTTTTTAAAACTCAAGTTTTGGATGGTTTCAATCTACATTTGGAATGTGATATTTAATGTTAAATGTTTAATGTTTTTATTGGATAGTCAAGAACTACAATTGGCATGGCATGTGAAGTAATGTTGTGATCTATAATTTTTTGTTAAATTAAAGGTTAAGTTTTGGATGGTTTCAATCTACATTTGGCATGTGATATAATGTTAAATGTTTTTATTGGATAGTTGAACTATAATTGCCATGGAATGTGAAGTAATGTTGCACGATATATAATCAAAAAGTTTTTAAAACTTAAGTTTTGGATGGTTTCAATCTACATTTGGCACATGTGATATAATGTTAAATGTTTTTATTGGATAGTTGAACTACAATTGGATGGCATGTCAAGTAGTGTTGTGATATAATCAAAACGTTTTTAAAACTCAAGTTTTGGATGGTTGAAGTACATTAGGCATGTGAAGTAATGTTGTGATATAATCAAAAAGTTTTTAAAACTAAGTTTTGGATACCATTTCAATCTACATTTGGCATTTATATAATGTTAAATGTTTAATGTTTTTATTGGATAGTTGAACTACAATTGGCATGAAATGTGAAGTAATTTGTTTTTATATAATAAAAAAGTTTTTAAAATTCAAGTTTTGGACATGGTTGAAGTACATTTGGTAAGTTTTTAAATTTTTTTTCACTCAAACAATAGTATGTAGTATGTAAATATCAAAAACAATCTTAAAATTACTTTTAGGTACGATCAAGTGCTCTTGAAACATTTTCCCACATGATGATACCTTCATTGACCTATGAACTAAAGTAGTTCATAGTCTATATGTTCTTCCTCTTTCCCATATAAATCTCTTTAATTTTGATTGGAAATATAAGAAGTAGATATATGTTTGTTGAATTGGGGTCAATGTCATTAATGATATTTGGCATGTGATATATTCAGTACGTGAAACATTTTTTTATCAATGCACATGGGAAAACTACTTGAACAATTAATTGCATTCTAGAACATATATGTGTGTGTGTGTGTGTGTGTGTGTGTATCCAATATGTGCACAACATTTTTCATTAATGCACATAGAACATATTCGACCATTGGACAGACAAATTTTGTACTAGATTTTCAATCAGGAATAAAGATGTGGGTCAAATCCCACCAAAAGATGAAGAAGTGCTCTGAGTCTCTTTTTTGGAAGGAATATTCGTACAAAATTATACTATGGATGATTTATTTACATTGTGGATACTTTTTACCAAAAAATCCCACAAGCAAAACTGGGAATGCATTGAGTTCGTGTATATATCCAGTACATGCAACATTTTTCATCAACGCACATAGAAAAACTACTTTGAGTTAATTGCATTCTAGAACACACACAGATATATATATATATATATTATGCAACATTTTTCATCAATGCGTGTATAGAAAAGCTACTTTCAGTTGATACTAGAGTGTGCATGTACCAAAAAAATTTGTACATGTGCAAACACTTGCACAGATAACATAACAAGGCAACTCAATATTTAATTGAGTACTGGAAGGTCTATAACATATAATCCAAAGAGAATAAATTTTTGGGCAGTTCAATCAAAAAATTCCAATGGAATGTGATTTTCAATAATCCATTCATGATCGGATTTTGACATTTTCCATTTCTTAATATTCATTTTTTCCTTTGATTGAATCTCGATCAACTTTATGCATGATGCACACACCAAGTGAATATATTGAAAACTTATGAAATCAGGTTCATAGTCTTCAATGTAAACAAAATTCCCACTTTGATTATTTTGTTTGAAAAAATAGCCTTTCAGTATAATAGATCCTCTTTCATATAGAAATCTGTGATCATTATAGTCTTCTAATAATTTCATTTTACGTTAAGTACAACACATCAAATAATACTTCACATTTTCATCGTTGTCAGTAGGTGCAATTACATCAAAACATCTCTTGCACAATAAAACAAAATTGAAAAAATTATACATATTCAAATTTATTTCTAGATATTTATCATTAGAAAGCAATTTCAAATGTTACCTTCTCTAACAAGATCAGAAACTCGATCACCATCGGATGATATTGTAGTCTCCTCTGATTGCATTTCTTCAAACATTGCAACGAACATTTTTCCCTTTGTATTTAGCTCTGTATGTTTCCAATATTTTACATACATTTTGTTTTCACAAACATCATTGGATTTTGTGTTGTCTATGAAAACATGAAAAAAACAAGAATATTTTCTTTTATCCAATGCAAACACATTTTTGGATGACTTTGTTTTAATTGAATGAAATTTTTGAGTCCCTTTTATTGTTTCAACATCATTTCCAATTGATCTATCTATGTCTTCGATCCCAATATGCCAAAAAAACCTTTATATGGAAAATTTAAAGAAGAATGTAAATATGATATCAAAATACAATCAAAGATAATCATTGTGATAAATGTACACTGTTTATTTAATTAGATATTCAATAAAAATTAAATTGAATGTACCTTCGCACTTCCCTTGATCAGTTAGTCTCATGGCTTAGAGCAGCGATGCACCATTGGACAACTTCTTTCGCATCTACAAGTTAGATTGCAGAGGGGTTCATTTGATATCTTCGAAGTGCTCATTTTATGCATGCCCCTGCACCGTCATGTTCTCCTTTTCCATGGCTAGTCTCAAAGAAATTCCAACAATGTTTAATGCAAGTTTTCTTATGAAGACAACACAACCAAAAGAATGATCGTGCAGATCTGAATTGTCCTGCGCATCCGTCTGACCATATCCAATGTTCATTGAATGTTATTCCATGATTTTTCAAGGAATCATAAATTTTTCCAAAACAATGTTGTACAAAATATGTATCATGTGTACGATTGTCACTGATATAAAAGTGATATTCTTTAATAATATGTCGATTTTCACTGGTGCTTTCTATATGATCGACATTTTGTTCAGCATGTCTATATAGAATATGGACGAGCATGGAGACTTGGTCAGAATGATAGTATTCACTCTGAATTTCTTTTTTTGGAACAAATGTGTAGTTTTCTGCAAAATCAATCACTGACAAAATGGTCCCTGGTGGAAAAACTTCACGAGATTTTTTGAATTGCAAGTCTTGCCATCGAGCTCTATGGGAATTCTTGGTGTATTTGTAAATTTCTGCCTCAAACTTTCTCAAAAAGTCTATCAGAAAAATTTCTTCTTCTCGTAATTCGATTCTTTTAACACTATTTGCACCTTGAATCGATGTACCGATATATTCATATCTCTTCCATTTCACTTTCATGTTGGACAATTATTGATCATTTATATCAATACGATATTTTTTTTGAAATTTAGTCAAATTTCCACAATCATCGCATTTTTTACCACCAACACATTTCTTTTTGTAAAATAGTTCATCGCTTTCTCTTTCACATAAAATTTGAGATATGAAATCACGGATAGTGGAAGGAGGAGGTGAATCCTTCCATAATGTTCTACTGAAATCAAGGAATGTGTCATAATATAACTCAAATTCCACATGATAACGGCAACAAAAAGTGTCGCATACGGTGATAGGTTTTACATACCATGGTTTTTGTTGAACAAAAGCACTGAGTGAAACATGAATTTGACGATTCTCTTCTTTGAACTTGTTGAATAACTCTATCTGAGTGGTTTCCAAGAGATGTTTTTCATGTTCTTCGTACTGATTTCATGTTATTCTTCTTCGCATCACATGCCTTGCAGTTGGTGAAACATGCGAATTGTTCTTCCAATATTCATATATTATTTTTTTAACATTTTCTCCAAGTCTATATTTGTATGGTTGCCTACAAATAGCTCTCCAACAAGCAAGTTCATCATTTACATCTATTTGCAACCGAAATTTCTGATGTTTGTGCAATGTTTTTCGCGAGGTTCCTAATGCTCATGCCATAGATTTTACCAAGCGATTCTCTTCAGTACTTGATAAAACCACTGCCATATGTATTGCTCTACATACAACTGAAACATTTTTCTGTCTAGATCTTTTAATTGAATTTATAGCACTATTTATATTTTGTATCACATTTTCCTCCATTTTTTTATCTTTGGTTGATTTTCTAATACCCAATAAAGTCATAGCTTATTTTAATTTCCTTAATGGTAGGAGAGCTTTCAACATTTGGGCTTGAACTGTCACATTTTCCTTTATGAAATACTTCTCAAAAATGTGGTTAACATGATATCATATATAATGGTCAGCTTTTTTATCTCCATATATGTGAGTGTCAACATTTTCTAACATCTCGTCATCGACATTGATTTCATCTATACATATTCGAATGAATAGTACATAATAAGTTTACATATTCAATAAATAACTAAATTAATAAATATATGTATAATTTCAATAATGCGTGCATGTGTTCAACATATTTATATACATACCTTGTGATTCAATTTATTCACTTGAATTTCTTTCATCATTTTCACCATAGTCAAACATTGGTCCAATATCTCTTTCACTTTCTCTTTCAAAATTTTGTATCTCATCATCAATGTTTTGAGAAATATCTCTCTTTGTTTACATTGCAAAATATTTTTCAAATTAGTTCATCAAATAAAAATTAAGCTTCACATTTTACACTAGGAAAATTTTAAATATATCAAAATCATAATATTTATATTTACATACATGTTTCAACTTCTAGTTGAGGTTGATTTTCCCCTTCAATATTTGAGAGTGCTTCTATCTTTCTTTTGCGAGATTGTCTCGTCTCTTCTCTACGTTCCTCAGGGTCTCTTTTTCGATCATATTTTCTCGTACAATTTCTTCGATTTCCCATGATAATAGAGTATGAATTTCAAAAAATTTCCTTCAAAAATTTAGACAAAAACTCAATTAAAAAAAACATCACAAAAGATTTAATTTAAAAAAAAACTCATTTTAAATTTTTTGCAAAAAATACATACTCCAATCCAAAACACTTACTTTAAAAAATTCAAGAAAAAAATGTCTTATAAAAATGAAACGAAGTTCAAAATATTTCCTTCCAAGGTTACACAAAAACTCATTTTAAATAATAATTATAAAATATTTACTTCAACCCAAAACCAAAAAATTTCCTTTCGAAATTAAGCCCAAATTCATACTTTAAAAAAAAAAACAAGCCCAAAAAACTATATCACATACCTCCAAGAAATGTCTTTTGAATGTACCTCCAAGAAATTTTGAATGTACCTCCACGAAAATTCCTTAAACCCAAAAAAATACCTTGTGAAATCAGATCAAATGTACGAAAATAATGTGTCTCAAAGAAAAGTCCTTTGAATGTCCCTCCAAGAAAAGTCCTTAAACCCAAAAGAATTCTTTGCAAAATCAGATCAAGACTTTTGTAAAATCAGACCAAATGTGTGAAAATATGCGTAAATAATGAATGGTTTATGTTGGGTATGTGTTATATTCTTTCCACGACTAGCCCCAAGTCTTCCGTACATCGGGTCGGGTGCGAGCGGTGGGGTCACAGAGGGGAGATGCGACCCCCCCTTTGTTGGGGTCAGGGCGGCGCCCAGCATCACGTGTTTTGGTGTGCGAACCCACTCATAGGCGGATCCGCCCATGGTTTTGTGCATGGTTTTGCACATGGTTTTGGGGTTCGATGGTTTTCAGCCCCTGGTATTTTTGTAGATCCGGTCAAGTGAACTACGGTTATGTTCTAATCCGGGGTTAATGGATTGGGGTTTATGTATGCTCCGGCATGTATATATATGTGTTGTAACACTAAAAGGAATATAATGAAAAATCAAGCTGGTCGTCCCGATTTGGGATCCGGGGGAAAATCTCTGTGTTTATCTGTTTTATGTTTTATGCTCTCGCTATTGTTTATTTTCTGTTATAAGATTCGTGTGTAGATAATTTCTGTTCAAGGTTAAAACCTACATTTGGTATCGGAGCTGTTTCGGCTTCAAGGGGACGCCTTTGTTGTTGAGGGTTTTTTGCTCGGGCCTGTGGTAGACCTTGTTCAGTGGGAGATCTGCGGGATCGATTCTTGCGGTGAAAGAAGATGGCAAGCGGCGGAAAGATAGAGATCGAGAAATTTAATGGTCAGAGTTTTGAGTTGTGGAAACTCAAGATGGAGGATCTGCTGGTGGATAAAGATCAGTGGATCATGGTAGATCCAGGTACTAAACCAACGGCAATGTCAGATGAAGACTGGAAGAAACTAGATCGGAAGGCTAAGAGCACAATACGGTTGTGTGTCTCAGATTCGGTATTGTTGAATGTATCTAGGGAAGCTACGGCGAAGAATTTGTGGGAAAAACTTGGGACTTTGTACCAATCTAAGTCTCTGGTGAATAAGTTGTTCCTGCGGAAAAAGTTGTATAACCTAAGGATGAAGGATGGAGACTCAGTGACAGAGCATCTGAACGCCTTCAATACTGTGGTAAGTCAGCTGTCGTCTGTTGATATTAAAATCTCAGATGAAGATAAGTGCATCAGTTTGTTGTGCTCTCTACCAGACTCGTGGGACGGTCTGGTTATTGCAATAGGTAGCAATACAACTACCTTGAATTTTGATGACATTGTCTCAGCCTTGCTGTCGGAGGAAATGAGACGGAGAAATATGGAGGGCCGGAATGGAGATGCCTTATCTGTACGAGGAAGGTCCCAAAACAGAAACAAGAATAAGGTTTCGAGTGGGAGATCCAAATCTAGAGGGAGATCTAAATCTCCTGGAAAGTTTGTAAAGGTATGCTGGAAATGCGGAAAGGAAGGGCACTACAAAAAGGAGTGTAGATCTAAAGCTCTTGAGAAAGGAAAGGGATCTGATGATTCTCCTTCTGCAGAGGAAAAAACCACCTCGAATGAAGGTGGGGATGTGTATTTGGCTTCTTCTTCAAATACACATGTAGATCATGAGTCATGGTTGATTGACTCAGGTGCATCCTTTCACTTCACTCCCCATAGGGAGTGGTTCTGCGAGTATGAGAAATATGATGGTGGTGATGTCTTCCTAGGGGATGATATGAAGGCCAGAATCATCGGACGTGGAAAGATGAAGCTGAAGCTGCAAGGTGGAAGGATTAGAACACTTCCTGGTGTTCTAAATATTCCTGCATTGGCCAGAAATCTGATTTCTGTAAGAAAGATGGATGATGCAGGTGTAAAAACAGTGTTTGAGAAAGATGCCTGCAAGATGGTTCGGGGAGCACTGGTATTAATGCGGGGAGTTCAGATTGGAACTCTGTACAAGCTACAAGGTAGCACTGTTATTGATGGGTGTAACAGTTCTGTGGTTCCTGAAAGAGGAGCGGAAAGCCTAGCTGTCTCTGGAGAAAAGACCATGCTATGGCATCAAAGGCTTGGACATATTGGAGAGAAGGGCCTTCAGATACTACATAGAAATGGTATGGTAGAAGGTATGTCTAATTTCTCTCTAGATTTCGATTTCTATGAACATTGTGTATATGGGAAGCAGAATCGGGTGAGTTTTCCCTCTAGTGCTAAGAGGGTGAACAAGATATTAGAACTTGTGCACAATGAAGTGTTTGGGCTTGTGTCAGTTCCATCATTGGAAAAGTATGTGTACTATGTTTCATTCATAGATGACTTCTCAAGGAATACATGGATATATTTCTTGAGGAAGAAATCTGAAGTCTTTGACAAATTTAAAGAATTTAAGGCTCTGGTGGAAAACCAGAGAGAGAAGAAGATAAAGGCATTGAGGACAGATAATGGTGGGGAGTTCTGCAAGAAGGAATTTGAAGAGTTCTGTAAGAAGTGTGGTATAGCACGGCAGAAGACTACTCCATACACACCTCAGCAAAACGGAGTTGCAGAAAGAATGAACAGAACGCTGATGGAAAAGGAAAGAAGCATGCTTAGTGGTACCGGGTTAGGACAAGAATTCTGGGCAGAGGCAGTGGAGACTGCATGTTACTTAGTTAACAGATCACCTTCATCAGCGTTGGAGGATAAGACTCCACATGAGGTATGGACTGGTAAGAAACCCTCTCTTTCACATCTAAGGATATTTGGATGTGATGCATATGTACATGTTCCAAAGGAGAAAAGGACCAAGTTGGATAATAAATCTGAAAGGTGCATCTTTATTGGGTAGAAGGATGGTTTAAAGGGTTACAAGCTTTGGAACCCAGAAACAAGGAAGGTTGTGTACAGCCGAGATGTGGTGTTTAGAGAGGTGAAATATTTTGTTACACATGAATTCCTACCAAAGGAACCTGAGAAGATAGAGTTTGAGCTAAAGGAGTGTTGAAGATTGCAACAATAAATAGTGAAGGAGGCATCCTAAAACATCTTTCCTGATCCTAGTTGGAAAGTGATCACCTAAACTAGGTGGGGGGCCACACAAGTGATTTTTGTCGCAAAGTCTATTTTTAGACTATGTCTATTTTTAGACATATGGATCATGGTCTATGAGTTGCGGGATGCTATTTATGGATGATTGGTCAAGTTGGTAAAAATAGATGGACCTCTATTTTTAGACATTGGGCGGAATCTATTTTTAGACTGCCAGTCTAAAAATAGATCAGTCGAATATTATTAGCTCTTAATAATATTTGGACTATAAACATTATCTTATCCTCTTGGAGCACTTCAGTTCGAGCTATGGATGTGGCACATGCAGCTGACAGAAGGAATTACGCTATTCCTAGGGTTTAGTTGAGCTATTGCATGGTTGACTTCAGTTAGAACTCATGTGGCAGAGTTTGGTGGAGTTGATGAGGCAGTTGATGGAGTTGTGTTCGATTTAACTTAGTTGAACTAGTTGTATTTAGTCTAACTGATAAATACACTAGTGATGAGTGGTGTGAATTAATTATTAATTAATTCACTAATTATTAACTCATAAATCAACTAAAAGAATACATCAGTTAACTCAGTGCATGGACAGTTCAGTGGAGACCAGTGTTAGAGGTGGGTGAAAGGGTGAGTCTACTATCAGTTGTGACTATAACTGTGCATGAGATTTGCACACACATTGATTGATATTTCCAATGAGGATTGCGCAGTACAAGACAGTGGGATTTGAACTTGGATCTCATCATTATTCATCTTGGATTGCGCAGTAGAGGCAGGCAGACAGGTGGAGCAGATTGGAGCATGTGATATGTATGATCTGAGCTTGTTTTGTGTGTAGCATGTGAGATAGTGCTGAGAGCTGTGAGGAGCTTTGTGCTATGTATTGTTACATGTTCTCTATCATTATAATATACAGATAGTTGGGGGTTTTCAGCTGTAAGCTTTCCCCATTACATACTGTGTTTATATGTGTGCTTGATTATGTTTTAATGTGCGCATGCGACTGCTTCTAATTCCGTAAATTGATGATCAATGGTAGAAGAGGTTGTGTATTATGCATGAAGCTCAAATAGTGTGTAATCAGGATAATCTCAGTGAATAATTCATCTATTATTCAAATTTCTACATGGTATCAGAGCGAAAGTTGATCATCGGATCTATTACAGTGATTACATTTTATTTCGGTAGACAGAGTCTGTAAGAGGGCCAGGTAGCCTCTGGATTCATCCTTTCTTTGAAAGGTGAAAAATCCAGTAAATGCCCCTACAGTCGATCTCTGTGCTAGAAATACTTTGTTCTCACAGATCAGAAGCGATTGAGTTTTGAGCTGGTGGAATTCGAATTTGCAGCAATGTTTTCTTGGTGTCGAAGTCAAAATGTCTTATCAAGGATTGCGATTGGAGTATGCTCTTGAAGGCAGCTCGAATTATATTGCATGGAGAGATAGGATGGAGGCGGTGTTAGATGACAATGGGCTGAAGGAGTTCATAGATGTTGAAGTTCCAAAGCCTTCTTCTAGCGATGCTGCCTTGGTTGAGGCTTGGCAAAAGAAGACAACAAGGTGTCGAAGGATTCTGTTGGAGGGCGTGAAGGATCACATAGTATCCAGCCTACATGGTAAGGCTTCTCCATTTTTGATGTGGAAAGCCTTGACAGATTTATTCCAAAGCAAGAGCGACCAGAGGAAGTTGGCGCTCAAGGATAAACTCAGGAAAATAAATATGGAGAAGAATGACACTATTCCGGTATACTTGACAAAGTTTGACCACTGCAAGGATGAGCTTGGGAGTGTAGGAGTAAGTGTGGATGATGAGGAATTGGTGAGCTTGGCTCTCCTTGGACTTCCAAAGAGTTGGCACTCCTATCAGGATTCTGTCAATGGTCGGGAGAAATTGCCAGGATGGGAGCGACTTTGGTCGGATCTTGTGCAAGAGGAGATAAGGCGGAGTACCAGGGATGGATCTTCATCAAAGGCATATGATGAAGAGGATTGCGCTTTGGCTACCAAAGCAAGGAAGGGGAAGGGCAAGAAGAATGCTTCTCAATCCGGTGTGGATGGTAAAGAGCATGACATGTCCAAAGTGAAGTGTTTTCACTGTCACGAGCATGGGCATTACGCCACGAATTGTCCACAGAAGAAGAAGAACAAGCAGGCTGCTGGAGCTGCAGCTAGTGAGGCTCTTGCCTCGCAATTTGAGCTGGACTTCTCATTGATCGCATGCATGGTGTCTAGTGCATTAGGATCGGGGTGGTATTTTGATAGTGGCACTTCCTTTCACATGACGGGAGATGTGAATCTTTTCAGTGACTTGGTGGAGAAAGATCTCCAGTTGCATGTTGAGTTGGGCGACAATGGACGATACAATGTGACCGGCATTTGTACCATAACCTTTCAGAGGGAGTCAAGTAAACTCATTCTTTTACAAGATGTAGTGCATGTTCCAGGTTTAAAAAAGAATTTGATCTCAGTCGCAATGTTAGAGGATAAAGGGTATGAAGTTGTCTTCAGTGAAGGAAAATTTTTCCTTCGGCACAAGGCAACAGGACAAGTCAAGAAGGTTGGGATTCGAGCAAAGAATCTCTACAGACTTGAAGTATATGGGATGTCTACGGAGCTTCCTACTGTTGGGAAGTGCAAGAAAGACATGCAATTGATGCTTGAGAGGGAGCAAGTTTTGCATGCAGGTAATAGTGAACCTCGGGATGTGGAGCAGCCACAAGATGAGGATCATGGAGTGGAAAAAACCACTCATGCAGAGAAATTTCGTGCCAGATGGGCAGAGGGAGTGCATGCAGCTATACCACCAGGTGAGAGGTGGGGCGACATGCATGAGTAATCCCAAGAGGATATTTCTGGGCAGGATTCATGGAGATGGTGTGGATCTCATGAATTGAACCTGGCTACGAGGTGCCCATAGAGCAGCAGTAGCATGATCAGTTGGATTGATGCAGGCAGATCAAAGTGACAGTGTCGGATACTGGAGCGCGGATCAGAGTTGACAGCAAGTGCAGAGTGCATGGGTGCAAGAGTTCAACATCGCAGTGGTTCCTGATGACATGTGCAATTGGGCCCAGCAGAAGTCGAAGACTTTGATGATAGATGCATCAGACTGATTGAGTTGTTTGGAGCCTATTCAGTTTCAGAGGAGTTGCAGAGCAGATGCATGGAGTTGCATGGCACTTGTGAAGGTTGCAGGGCGAATGCATGGAGTTGCATGTCGCATGCAAAGACAGTCCTTTCTTGTTGAGAGGGAGTGTTGAATATTGCAACAAGAAATAGTGAAGGAGGCATCCTGAAACATCTTTCCTGATCCTAGTTGGAAAGTGATCACCTAAACTAGGTGGGGGCCACACAAGTGATTTTTGTTGCAAAGTCTATTTTTAGACATATGGATCATGGTCTATGAGTTGCGAGATGCTATTTATGGATGGTTGGTCAAGTTGGTAAAAATAGATGGACCTCTATTTTTAGACATACTGGGCGGAGTCTATTTTTAGACTGCCAGTCTAAAAATAGATCAGTCGAATATTATTAGCTCTTAATAATATTTGGACTATAAAAATTATCTTATCCTCTTGCAGCACTTCAGTTCGAGCTACGAATGTGGCACATGTAGCTGACAGAAGGAATTACGCTATTCCTAGGGTTTATTTGAGCTATTGCATGGTTGACTTCAGTTAGAACTCATGTGGCAGAGTTTGGTGGAGTTGATGAGACAGTTGATGGAGTTGTGTTCGGTTTAACTTAGTTGAACTAGTTGTATTTAGTCTAATTGATAAATACACTAGTGATGAGTGGTGTGAATTAATTATTAATTAATTCACTAATTATTAACTCATAAATCAACTAAAGAATACATCAGTTAACTGCAATGCATGGACAGTTCAGTGGAGACCAGTGTTAGAGGTGGGTGAAAGGGTGAGTCTACTATCGGTTGTGACTATAGCTGTGCATGAGATTTGCACACACATTGATTGAGATTGCCAATGAGGATTGCGCAGTACAAGCCAAGGGGATTCAAACTTGGATCCATTCATTCTTCATCTTGGATTGTGATGAGGCGAGGTGAGCAGTGGAGCGATTGGAGCATGTGATAATTCTGCTGCGAGCTTGTTTGTGTGTAGCATGTGAGATGAGTCTTTGAGAGCTTGTGAGGAGCTTTGTGCTATGTTGTTGGAAAAATGCGAGAGGGGGGTGAATCGGTATTTAGTGTAGATAAGAAACTTTTTACTTTTCCATTTACTAAAACCCATACGCTACTTTAATGAATGAAACTCGTGTATACACGCGGATATCAGAAAGAAAACTCGCGTATGCCCAGAAATCTAATTATGCATTTATCTTTTAACTCAGATCATTACATCATTCATTCATCAGATATTTAGAAAACAGTAAACAGGAGCAGTAAGAATAGAATAAATCATCACGCACACATGAACACCAGGATTTAAGGTGGAAACCCAATTTGGGAGAAAACCACCGCTACCGTCTTCTCAGTATTCAATTTTTATTATATAAAGAAAACTTCTTACAACCATGTATTGGCGCAGACTCATACCATCACGCAGGCACCCTCCTGCAGAAGGCTACAACCTTCTCTTGTTTACCAGCCTCTCCTGGAAGTGAGCTACAACCCCCTGCACTCATTTACCAGCCTTTCCTGGAAGGGAGCTACTACCCCCTGATATTAAATCCAGCTTCTACACACAGAAAGATTCTACATACATACTGAAGGCTTCAACCCTCAGATCCACTGCAGACCACGTTTCATCAATTTTCAAACTGGATCCAACAGCTCCAACTCAACCCTTCACTCATCAAAAAACATACTTTGCCCAATGCTTCAAACAGAACAATGAAACCACTGTAACCAGAATATCAGAGATATCCCAGACTTCAGAAAAAGTATGCAGAAGCACATTCAACCTTGAGCAACCATTTGATCAGATATCAAACGCGCTTTTATTTAACCATACCCGCGTATATATGCTCTTTAGATGACGTGAACCCGCGTATACATCTGTGCATTTATTAGAACAACCCTAACTGTCCATACGCGACTTTGTTGAAACAGATCCGCGTATACACGCGCCTTCCATGAACCGAACCTGCATATAGATCTATAAAAGATAAACTTTGCAGAACAGACCAGATCTATGAACTTACCCAAATTTCTTCAACTTCTTCACCAGATTTGCGCCAGGTCTTCATTACTTCTTTTCAGATCATCCAAGAGGCTCATCATTTCAAGATCTAGAGATCTTGATCCTTCATCATGTTCATAGATACATCATAGATTCAGATCTATCAATTAAGAGCAGAGTTCAACCATGCAGATATACTTCAGAGTGAAATATTCATTAAAGCCCAGACACTTGCACACCCTTTGCACAATGATTTTCTTCTCCTTATATAGGTTTACCCTTTATCAATACCATGAGCCAAAACCACACCTCTTCCGATGGTATTCCTGGACGGGATCAAATAGACAACCCAGCGCTCAATACAATGGGTCAATACCATGGTAGTAACCCCTGGTTTTACACTTTTAGAGCGCAATTGAGAATACGCGACTTGGCACGTACTTTCCCGCGTGCATACGCTACTTCTAATAGAAAAACCCACGTATGCCTTGAGACACACACTTTTCATCACTGGTCTAGCACATACTGGAATTCCTTTCATCATTACATCTGAGCTGCTCTGTAGACACATCAGATTTACATCATTAATTAGTATATCAAGTCAGTTTCCATCAAGTACAACTTTCATCAAGTAGGTTTCCATCATCTTCTTCAAGTGTTGCCATCATCTTTATCAAGTGGGTTGCCATCAAGGACAACACTCTGCATCATATTGCCAACAATCTCCCCCTTTGGACTTGATGGCAACCATGATGGTGTTTGATCACAACAGGTAAATACATTAAGCATAATGATAGTCTCCCCCTATTCAAACACCATGTCACTCTCCCCCTTTGACATCAAGGGCAAAGGGCGGATCAACACCAACACAAGGTTTTTCTCCTCATGTCGAAAGAAGAGCGCTGGAGATCTGATGTGCACTGAAGTTACCATGCTCCCCCTGAGTTCATGCAGGATCTTCAAACATGTTTTTCAATGAAGTACATGACTCTATGACATTCCTATCACCAAGGAATCATACTTACATCAAAGATCCAACCAAGTGGATTTACAGATGAGACTCAAGTACCCAACCAAGTGGGTTTACACATTTTGATCCAATTACCCAACCAAGTGGGCTTACACATTTTGATCCAACTACCCAACCAAGTGGGTTTACACATTGAACAAGTCCTTACATGACTGAATATTACAATTTACATCATAGGTCTCAACATGACCTTTTCATCAAATTACAAACATGACCCTTCATACCCAAGACAAAAGGATCTCAAGAGAGAGATTATAATTTAGAATCATCATAATGCCAACAATGCATTATTCTCAGCAAGGCTAATGCTCCCCCTGATTATGTGCATCCTGAACACTGTCAACAGCAAATCATCAAGGCATATTGACCCTAAATCAGAGAATGAAACAGAAATATAAGAGCCGAAATACCACCAGAGACTCGAAATAGCATCAGAGATACCAAACAGCACCATAGCATGTGCTGAAGAAATGCTGACCCAGAAAAATTTTCAGCAACCACAAATACGCGGTTTTCTGTGTATGAACTCGCGTATATACGCGACTATCTTTCAGGAAACCCGCGTATCTAGATTAATCTTCAAAATTTTAATCAGATCTGATCCTCTGCATGGCAGAGACTACTCCCAGCTTCTGTCTGAGATATTCAAACGCTTCCCTGGGTAGAGGTTTGGTAAATATATCAGCAACTTGTTCTTTGGAGGGAACATACTCCAACTTCACCTTTTGTTCAAGCACTTGTTCACGTAAGAAATGATACTTGATGGGAATATGCTTGGTCTTGGAATGCATAACAGGATTCTTTGAGATACTGATGGCACTTGTATTATCACACATAATGGAAATAGGAGGTGAACATTTGATTTGGAAATCTTGTAAGGTTTGCATCATCCAAAGAAGTTGAGTGCAACATGATGCTGCAGCCACATACATTGCTTCTGCTGTAGATAAGGCAATAGAGCTTTGCTTCTTGTTGAACCAAGATACTAACAGGGGCCCCATATAGAATGCACCACCACTAGTGCTTTTACGATCATCAACATTTCCAGCCCAATCTGCATCAATGTAAGCATGAAGAGTAAGATCAGCATTCTTTGGATACCATAGTCCAAAGTCTTGAGTTCCTTGCAGATATTTGAATATTCTTTTGACAACCTGAAGGTGAGATTCTTTTGGATTAGCTTGGAATCGTCCAATAATCCCAACTGCATGCATAATGTCCGGTCTAGTCCCAGTGAGATAAAGTAGACTTCCTATCATAGATATGTAATCTGGTTGGTTCACCATGGGAGAATCATCATGAGAACTGAGATTACATCCGGTTATCACTGGTGTACTTACAGGTTTGCACTCTTCCATGCCATACTTCTTCAGAATTTGCTTAAGGTATTTTTCTTGTGATAAGAATATACCATCTGCAGTTTGATGCACTTGCAAGCCAAGAAATAATGTTAGTTCCCCAAGTAAAGACATTTCAAATTCTTGCTGCATGACAGAAGCAAATTTTTGACTCATAGATTCTTCGTTACTCCCAAAAATGATATCATCAACATATACAACTACAATCAATAGTTTATCATTTTCAACTTTTGTGTATAAGTTGCTATCAGCAGACCCCTTTGAAAATCCTTGTTGATGAAGATATTTGTGAAGACGATAATACCAAGCCCTTGGAGCTTGTTTGAGACCATATAGAGCCTTTTTAAGTCTACAAACAAGATTTTCATCATTTCCCAAAATGAATCCTTCCGGTTGTTCTATATAAACTTCTTCTTCTAGATCACCATTGAGAAATGCAGATTTAACATCCATTTGATAAACTTTGATTTTTTGAAAACTTGAAAAAGCAAGAAACATTCTTATGGCTTCAAGTCTAGCTACAGGAGCAAAAGTTTCTTCAAAGTCTATACCTTCTTGTTGAGTATACCCTTTGCAAACAAGTCTAGATTTATTTCTTATGACATCCCCATTTTCATTTAACTTGTTTTTGAATATCCATTTAGTTCCAATGACATTTTTGTTATGAGGTCTTGGTACTAATTCCCAAGTGTCATTTTTTTCAATTTTATCAAGCTCTTCATTCATGGCTTGAACCCAATATTCATATTTGCTAGCTTGATTGAAATTGTGTGGTTCAATAGTGGATAGGAATGCCAGATAGCTAGAGGATCCTACAAGAGTCCTTCTTGTTTGTACACCTGATGCCTTATCTCCCAAAATCTGAGATTCTGGATGATTATTTTGAACATATCTGGAAGGAGCCTTTTCAGATAAATCATTTTCAAGTTCTTCATTGGATCCACTGTCTATATCATTCCTATTTGATGTAGAAGGACAATAGTCACCATCATCTTCTTCTGTTGTTTGTTTTTCTTCTTTAGGGGCTGCAGGAGACTCATCAATGACAACATCAATACATTCAACAATCTTTCGAAGCCTTTTATTGTAACATTTGTATGCTCTTCTTGTAGATGAGTAACCAAGAAGTATCCCTTCATCTGATCTAGGTTCAAACTTTCCAAGCTTTTCATCATTATTTTTGATAAAGAATTTACTTCCAAAAACTCTAAAATGCTTCACAGAGGGAGAGTTACCATACCAAAGTTCATATGGAGTTTTGTCACTATTTACCCGGACATGTGCCTTGTTGAGAATGTTTGTTGCTGTATGTGCTGCTTCTCCCCAGAAAATGTCAGGTGTTCCAGAATCATCAAGCATAGCTCTAGCCATTTGTTGAATTGTTCTATTCATTCTTTCTGCTACGCCATTTTGTTGTGGGGTGCCAGCTACAGAGAACTGTCTTTTTATGCCATGTTGTTCACAAAATTCAAGGAATTCATTTGATGTATATTCTCCTCCTCGATCAAATCTAAGACACTTGATTTTTAGATCTAATTCATTTTCCACCAGTGCTTTGAAGATCTGAAATTTTTCAAATGCTTCATATTTGTGTTTAATCAACCCAATCCAACACATCCTAGAGAAATCATCAATAAATAAGATATAGTATTCTTCCCCACGTGGTGACTTTTTCCTCATAGGTCCACATATGTTAGTATGAATAAGTTCAAGAGGCTTACTTGATGATCCTTCTTTGGCATTAAATTGTACTCTGGTCTGCTTACCGAATTGGCAAGATTTGCATATGATACTCTCTGGTAGAGTAATATTGGGAAGACCACGAACAGCTTTAAATCTGTTTGATTTGTTGATTTGAGAGAAGCTCAGATGCCCCAACCTTCTATGCCATAGCCAGTTTTCTGAAGATTTTCTCAAGTAACATTGATCTTTGCAGTTATTCAATACATATAGGTTGCTTGGAGTTCTTTTGCCTTTTATAATAGTTTTACCTGTATCAAGATCACGAACCACACATTCTTTTGAACTAAAGACAACTTCAGTTCCTTGATCACACATTTGACTTACACTTAACATGTTATGCCTTAATCCATCCACATACATGAAATCATTAGCCTTCACCTTTTCTTTTAGAAACACGGACCCTTTTCCTTTAATTACAGCAGGAGTATCATTTCCAAATGTAACTTTCTTTTCTTTTTCTAGAGCATTATATGCAAGAAGTTTTCTTTTGTCACCTGTCATGTGTCTTGAGCATCCACTATCAATGTACCATTGATTTTCTTCACCTTCTACAAATAACGCTATCCCACAATTTTCAACCTGTAATTCCTTCTTTTTCCATACTTTGGAACTTGAAGGAAAATCTTGTTTTGGCTGGACTTTGCTCCTACATTCAGATTCTAAATGGCCAAAGTTATTGCAATAAGTACATTCAACTTCATTTTGAAGAGGAGAAAAGTTGTTATAGGTGTTCTTCTTTGGTTCAATATCCATCCTTTTCTTTCTTTCTTCTCTTGTCATGATGGTTTTATAGGCAACACATTGAACAACTTTATGACCAAAATTGTGACATGAGAAACATTGTCCATTGAAGTAGAAATTTTTGCGATCATGAAATCTTCTATTTGAATTTACCTGTTGGTTTTAGCTTCTTTGAAAGACATCCCTGTTAGTGTTCCTTGAATTGTGATGATCATGCTTTACCTGTAAATATTCTGTATTCCCTTGCGGAGTGGCTGAATGTAGTAAACCAACTGTAGCTGCTTTTAGATAATTTGGTGTTGAAGCCTAAGAGGATTCTCCGGTATATCCAAGACCTATCTTTATAAGAGGAGAACGTTGTACCTTGATAATCTCATCTAAGGTTTCAGATCCTTTAGCAAATCTAAGATTCAGAGTCTTTTCTTTCTCAAGTTCTTTTCTTAGACTTACTACTTCACATTCTAAATTCTCATTGTGTTTCTTCACTTCTTCATTCTGCTTTTTCAGAGTCTCTATGATTATTTTACTTTCTTCCAAGCATATTTTGAGTTGATTGTTTTGATCAAGAATATCATTGTCATCTAGAGCATCCATAAAAACATCCTTGTCTTCTCTAGAATCTTTTTCAAATGCCATGAGAAGTCTAAGATCTTGTTCACATTCTTCCTCACTATTAGATAACCCATCACTTTCTTCATTAGTATAGTAACTTTTCTTAGTGCTAGATCGGTTCTTATTCCTTCTTGCTACTTCTTTCCCTTTAGCAGATGTTTCTTTATAAGGACACTTTGCAGCATAATGACCAACTCTTCCACAATCAAAACATTTGAAAGGAATCTTACCTTTGAATCTTCCGGTTCCTAGTTGGAGTCTTCTCACAAAATTTGCCTCATCTTCTTCTGAGATATATCCTGATGCTTCTGCTTTTTGAACTTCTTTCCCTTTTGTAGAAGCTTTAAAAACAACTTCTTTGACTTCAGATGGTCCTCCTCTCCTCATTTCATATGCAGTCAATATGCCATGAAGTTGCACCACAGTAAGAGTTTGAAGATCCTGTTTTTCTTCAAGAGCAGAGACTTTTGATTCAAATTTTGCTATTAATGATCTTAAGATTTTCTCAACCAAAGTAGATTCTGCTATTGTTTCTCCCAGGTTTCTCATATGATTTACAATATCATCAAGATGTAAAAAGAAACTAGCAATACTCTCATCATTATGCATTCTCAAGTTTTCATATTCAATTTTGAGAGTTTGAAGTTTTGCACTTTTTACCTTTGCATCACCTTCATAACTTAGGATGATTTTGTCCCATATTGACTTTGTTGTATTTAGCTGCATAACCTTGACAAATTATGATTCAGTTAGACTTCCCAATAGTGCATTGACCGCCTTTGCATTTGTTTCATAATTCTTCTTTTCCGTCGGATCTGTTGGTACTGCGGCTGGATATTGATATCCTTGTTCAACAATGGCCCATATATCTGCTCCCATAGACTGAAGATAGGATCTCATCCTTATTTTCCAGAAGATTAAATTGCTTCCGTTAAAAAGCAGAGGCTTGATAGATGTTGTTCCATCTTGATTGCTCATCTTTCTTGATCTTCCTTCTAGCGGCTAAGCTTTTTCAGAAGGACCTACTCTGATACCAATTGTTGGAAAAATAGTGAGAGGGGGGGTGAATTAGTATTTAGTGCAAACAGAGAAATTTTTTACTTTTCTTTGCTTTTAAACCCATACGCAACTTTAATGAATGAAACTCACGTATACACGCGGATATCAGAAAGAAAACTCGCGTATGCCCAGAAATCTAATTATGCATTTATCTTTTAACTCAGATCATTGCACCATTCATTCATCAGATATTTAGAAAACAATAAATAGGAGCAGTAAGAACAGAATAAATCATCACACACACATGAAAACCAGGATTTAAGGTGGAAACCCAATTTGGGAGAAAACCACTGCTACCGTCATCTCAGTCTTCTATTTTTATTATATAAAGAAAACTTCTTACAACCATGTACTAGCACAGACTCATACCAGCATGCAGGCACCCACCTGTAGAAGGCTACAACCTTCTCTTGTTTACCAGCCTCTTCTGGAAGGGAGCTACAACCCCCTGCACTCGTTTACCAGCCTCTCCTGGAAGGGAGCTACTACCCCCTGATATTAACTCCATCTTCTACACACAGAAAGCTTCTACATACATACTGAAGGCTTCAACCCTCAGATCCATTGCAGACCACGTTTAATCAATTTTCAAACTGGATCCAACAGCTCCAACTCAACCCTTCACTTATCAACAAACATACTTTGCCCAATGCTTCAAACAGAAAAATGAAACCACTGTAACCAGAATATCAGAGATATCCCAGACTTCAGAACAAGTATGCAGAAGCACATTCAACCTTGAGCAACCATTTGATCAGATATCATACGCGCTTTTATTTAACCATACCCGCGTATATACGTGCTTTAGATGATGCGAACCCGCGTATACATCTGTGCATTTATCAGAACAACCCTAACTTTCCATACGCGAATTTGTTGAAACAGATCTGCGTATACACGCGCCTTCCATGAAACGAACCTGCGTATAGATCTATAAAAGATAAAATTTGCAGAACAGACCAGATCTATGAACTTACCCAAATTTCTTCAACTTCTTCACCAGATTTGCGCCAAGTCATCATTACTTCTTTTCAGATCATCCAAGAGATTCATCATTTCAAGATCTAGAGATCTTGATCCTTCATCATGTTCATAGATACATCATAGATTTAGATCTATCAATTAAGAGCAGAGTTCAACCATGCAGATATAATTTAGAGTGAAATATTCATTAAAGCCTAGACACTTTCACACCCTTTGCACAATGATTTTCTTCTCCTTATATAGGTTTACCCTTTATCAATACCATGAGCCAAAACCACACCTCTTCCGATGGTATTCCTGGACGGGATCAAATAGACAACCCAGTGCTCAATACAATGGGTCAATACCATGGTAGTAACCCCTGGTTTTACACTTTTAGAGCGCAATTGAGCATACGCGACTTGGCACGTACTTTCCCGCGTGCATACGCTACTTCTCCTAGACAAACCCGCGTATGCCTTGAGACACACACTTTTCATCATTGGTCTAGCACATACTGGAATTCCTTTCACCATTACATTTGAGCTGCTCTGTAGACACATTAGATTTACATCATTAATTAGTATATCAAGTCAGTTTCCATCAAGTACAACTTTCATCAAGTAGGTTTCCATCATCTTCTTCAAGTGTTGCCATCATCTTTATCAAGTGGGTTGCCATCAAGGACAACACTACATCATATTACCAACATATGGATTATTCACATGTTCTCTATCATTATAATATACAGATAGTTGGGGGTTTTCAGCTATTGCTTTCCCCATTACATACTGTGTTGATATATGTGCTTGATTATGTTTTAATGAGCGCATGCGACTGCTTTCTATTTCCGCATATTGATGATCAATTGTAGAAGAGGTTATGTATTATGCATGAAGCTTAAATAGTGTGTAATCAGGATAATCTCGGTGAATAACTCATCCATTATTCAAATTTCTACAAGGATTATGAATCAGACTCTACAACAAAAGAAGATTTAGAAGAGGAAGAGCCACAAACCCCAGCTTTGAGAAGATCAGTTCGGGAAAGAAGGCAACCAGAAAGGCATAGTCCATCTACTTTCTGTTTGGGTTTTGCCTTAAATATAACTGATGAGGATCCCAGAACTGTCAGGGAGGCAGTAGATTCAGAGGATGGAAAACTCTGGAAGGAGGCCACGGTTGATGAAATGGCATCCTTGCACAAAAACGATGCATGGGATCTGGTGGAGTTGCCGGCTGGAAGGAAGCCCATTGGGAGAAAATGGGTGTTTAAGAAGAATATGAATGTAGAAGGCAAGGTGGAGAAATACAAAGCTCGGTTGGTAGCGAAAGGTTATTCCCAGGTGCCGGGAATTGATTTTGGTGATATTTTTTCTCCTGTTGCCAAGGTTACTTCTATTAGATTACTTTTATCTGTTGCTACTGCATTTGATTTTGAGATAGAACAAATGGATGTGAAGACAACATTTCTTCATGGGGATCTAGAAGAGGAGATCTACATGAAGCAACCTGAAGGCTTTATGGTGAAGGGTAAGAAAGAACTGGTGTGCAGGTTGAAGAAGTCTCTGTATGGGTTAAAACAGTCACCAAGGATGTGGTATCAGAAATTTGATACCTATATATGGGGACTTGGCTTCACGAGAAGCAAGGAGGATCACTGTGTTTATTTTAAATTAATTGGTGACCGTGTTATTTATTTGGTCTTGTATGTGGATGATATGTTGTTGATTGGAAATGACAAAGAAATTATTCAAGATTTGAAGACCCAACTGTTCTCCAAATTCGACATGAAGGATCTTGGTGCTGCAAACTATATTTTGGGCATGGAAATTAAGAGAGATTGGGCAAAGAGGAAGCTCTGATTAAACCAGAGGAAGTATGTCGAGACTATATTGCAGAGGTTCAATATGCAGGATAGTAAACCGGTGAATGTTCCTATTCCTGTAGGTGTAAATTTGTCTGCTGAACAGTGTCCCAAGACACAAGAAGAAGAGGAGTATATGTCTTGTGTTCCATATGCAAGTGCAGTGGGTAGCCTGATGTATGCAATGGTCTGTACTAGACCAGACATTGCACATGCAGTGGGAGTATTGAGCAGGTTTATGTCAAACCCGGGGAAGGAGCATTGGACAGCAGTGAAGCGGGTTTTCAGATATTTACGTGGCACTAGTGATTATGGCTTGTGCTACCAGGGAAGACCAGGATTGAAAAGAATGTTGGACATTCATGGTTTTGTTGATGCAGACTGGGCTGGAGATCTGGACCAAAGAAGATCTACAAGTGGGTATGTGTTTAGCCTATTTGGAGGCACAGTCAGTTGGATGAGTAAAAGACAGTCTGTAGTGGCTCTTTCAACTATAGAGGTAGAATACATAGCAGCCACTCATGCAAGCAAGGAAGCAGTTTGGTTGCAGAGATTGTGTTCAAGTATGGGGTTGGTACAGCAAGCTATAAGGATAGACTGTGATAGCCAAAGTGAAATTTTCTTGGCTAAGAACCCTGCTTATCATTCAAAGACAAAGCACATTGATGTTCAATATCACTTTGTTAGAGATATGGTTGAGGCTAAAAAGGTGTTGCTGGTAAAGGTGGACACTTTGAAGAATGTTGCAGATGCATTGACGAAGTCTGTGAGCACTCAGAAGTTCTCTTGGTGTAGAGAAACAATGGGTGTTGAAGAATTGGCCTAATGACTAAGCTCTCCTGTGGCCCCCTGTGGAAAGAAAACAACAAGTGGGAGAATGTTGGGTATGTGTTATATTCTTTCCACAACTAGCCCCATGTGTTGTACATTGCGCCGAGAACGTCAGGGGGGTCACAAGGGGAGGCAAATGTGTTAAAAGGTATCGGTATAAAGGCCTCTTAAAAAGTGTTTTGGTGTGCAGACCCACCCACGTTTTTTTCATGAGTTTGCACATGGTTTTGGGGTATGATGGTTTTCGGCCCCTGGTATTTTGTAGATCTGGTCAAGGGAGCTATGGTTATGTTCTAATCCAGGGTTAATTGATTGGGGTTTATGTATGCTTCGGCATGTATATATATGTGTTGTAACACTAAAAGGAATATAATGAAAAATCAAGCTGGTTGTCCCGATTTGGGATCTAGGGGAAAATATCTGTGTTTATCTGTTTTATGTTTTACGCTCTCGCTATTGTTTATTTTCTTCGTTATAAGATCGTGTAGATAATTTTGTTCGTGGTTAAAACCTATAGTTTTCATGGCTATTTATATTGTCGCGAATTGTTTTTTTGAGGTGGTCTCGGCGGTACTATCCGGTCGATGGAAAGATAAGTAAAAGTTTGGTCGAACTACTTTGGTTTATTTGATTTAACGGTCACAATATAAAAAACAATTCGACCGAACTTTGTTTAAGAGTTCGGCTGAACTAACGTGTCACGAGTTACGTAGACCCAAGGCCTGAATATGTTTCTGCAACTTTGGACTGATTAAACTCCATGAAACATTCTAAATTAACTGTCGAAACCAAGAAAAACATTTTCAAAATTGAATCTACTTTCAGGAAATATAACTTTCATGGAATTTCATAAATATTTACTAATTTTAGTTAATTTTGTAATAAAACGGATGCAAACAATTTCTGAAGGTCATTGTGATTTAGTGAAATCAAAATTCCATACCTTCCACAATACGTTGTAAAAAAAATTGAAAAAATTATCGTACATTACATTGGTCCGTTGTCTCTAATGGGTAGCTTTTATATTTTTAGTTTATAACTTATATGTTAAGAAATTTCATGCGTCGCGAAACATATTCAAAATATGCAGTTTTTCATATTGGACCAGTTCAAAAAATTCTAGTAATTATGTTATGCATTCATTGGCTTTGTAAATATGATGAAACCGAAGTAGACTCTGTCTAGATTTTTGTAACATATTTTGTTTCTCAAAAACACAAATTTTCAAAGAATACAACATTGTGTATTAACATGACTTCTTATGAATCCATTGATTGTTAAAAAACACACACTAAAAGAAATGCTAAGTTGACATAACAAATGTGTATAAAAAAATTCCAAAAAATAAGTAATAGAAAGCTAACAAAATTTCTGACAACTTTTATTTTTATCGCAAAATGAAATTCTAAATAGAAAAATTGTTTTAGCTTGCAGAAAGTTGAAGAACTGAAAAAAATGAAAGTTTTTTCTCAAAAAAGGGCAAAAAGTGTAACCCAACTTCACATTTTCACCCTTTAAACGTAAAGACAATCGGATCATAATCAATGTGATTTGTGGCCGGCTCAAAAAACAAGGAGTTTGATGTTCATATATCCAATTATCCGAATCTGCCAACTTCACAATGTTACAATATATGTGGGTTCTCTACATTTCATCCTTACATTGGTTGTGAACACCTTTATTCATATCGTTATATATACAAGATTTACAATTTAATAAACACCTTATTGAATGCCAGGAAAATGTGGAAACAAATGAAGTATATTCTCAAATGAGATTTCAACCTCTTAATGTTGTAAGATATTTTTAGTTTCATTATATGTGCTTTGCCATAATTGCCAATTTTTGTGAGAAATGCTTTGGTACTAGTTCCATTTGTGCAAGGAACTAAAAAATGATGATATTGTGCAACAAGAGCAAAAATATTGTTATCTTGGTTATGACCTCGACACACCAAGCAAGCAACCAAATAATTACTTTTGTAAAACGTTGACTGCAAGTAACAGTAGCACCAATCATAGGTTTTATGTGCCACATCACGTTGCGGAAAAATTTTGTCCTCCACTTGTGCGGTTCTTATTTTCCCATAGACGTTTCTCTATTTGTGATTTAATAGATAAGTGCTTAGACTTTTAGACCTTTTTTAAGAGAAGACTGCATTCTTTAAAGGAGCAAAATGTAAGGGTGTTTGTCATATTTGTCTCCTATTAAGTTTAGTTTGTGTTGGGTAGGATTTCACTTAGAAACCATCTTCTTAGGAACTGACATCTAGGGATATTCATGACAATGAATGGAAATTTCAGCATATTTTTTGGGGTAAGTTATAAGAGTTATTTGAATGTAGTTTTGGAATAAAAGTGGATAGTGAATATGTGATTATGTGCATTTTATTTTGATACTCTTATATCATTCCAATGCATTTTGAAATGTATACAGGTAGTGCATATATCAAATTTTTTGCCACATTTGAGGTCATGCATGGTAGATCTATTTTAAAATAATTTAAATTGTGTTAGTATCTACTTGTACACTCTTAAAAGTATCTGATATAGCCAGTCCCTAGTTACTTTACCTTTGAATGTGGAGCTAACATGTTTAGTTTTTCTTTGGATATAATTTGTTGGCTTCTGGGAATTGGATTCCTTTTCCCCTAGAATAGTATGCTGACAATTGAAGATTTTATTGAAGCTATATTCCCGGTTAGTATCACAATTTACAAAGTCTTGTCTTATTCTTTTTTAGTTGCTTGTTGTAATCTTGTGTCAACAATAATTTGCTCCACCGTTAGATTTCTACTGAAAAGTTTTATTGTTGAAGTGTCACTGCTTCTTAAAGATAGCTAGAGGAAACGATACAAATACAAAAGTGGAACATGAGATATTCTTAGTAGAAATTTCTAGCTTTGCTCTGTTTGATTATGCTGGATAGAATCAAAATTGAAATGTACCATAAGCATAGGACTTCAAAATATTGGGATAGAAATGTGTGCTTATATTTGCATTTATTACTTTATTTGAAGATAACATTTCATCAAAAAATGTTGTACACTGAGAACATAGTAGGTACAAAATTTATTCTATGGTGACGTTTTATTTGCTTTGTTTATACAGGTCATTTGGCCAGTTAATGGCCACTATTGCCCAATTGAAGAAAACTTGTTCGAGTTTCTTTCTTTTATGGCGAAAATTGACATTGCTTATGTTGAGGTATATATTAGATAGATATTTTATAGTCTACTTTAGTTTATATTCCAATGTTTATCGACTTTCATGTCTTATACTCTGCATTGTAGCTTTTTTTTTGTGTGTGTGTGTGCAAAAAATGATCTCAGTATTGATGGTAAGAAGCAAGAATTGAAGAAAGAGGAGAACAATAACACTAGAACACAAAATGAAAATTAAAGAAAGAGAGAAGAGAACTGGTCTAGTGGTACTTATAGAGCCAATATCCCACATAAGACACACACATAGATACTGATGGTCAAGTCTTTAGAGTTGGTGAATTCACCTGCAATGTCTTGGAAATACAATGATAATGTTTTGAGGTTATGAAACACTATTTCATGTGTAAATTGTACTAGTCCAACTAATATAAAGTTGGAAACTCATATTGTAATACTTGACATTTTACATAATGTAATTTATGTGGTTGGAATTATTTATAGTTGCACTTGATATTACTTAGTATTGCAATTAACATATGTAACTTTGAGTTTTCATATTAGATGAACATGTACATTGCAGTTTTTTTTTTAGTTGCAAAATCATACTAATTAATTTACGTTAATTAATAATAAACACATAAAATCAATCTAAAACTACTAAATAGGTAGTCTATGTTTATTAATGATGAACACAAATAAAATGAATATACGACTAAATTAGCTGCTTATGACGATTGTTAATGAAAGCAAATGAAATGAATATAAACTACTAAAGTAGTTATTTATATCATGAATATGAAACTACCAAAAAAATATAAATGACTACATCAAATGATAAATTTGTGATTATAAATGACGACTAAATTTTGCATATATATGACTATTAATAGCTAATTTAAAGTATCTTACAACATGACTAAAATCTAGTCATATTTCTTTGGTCATTAATTGATTTCAAACGACAACTAAAATTTGCATATATATCACTATTAGTAGCTAATTTACAATATCTTATAACACGACCGACAGTTTGGTCATATTTCTTTGGTCATTAATTGGTTTTCTCGGGTGATCATTTAGTAATATATTTTGTTGTATATTTGTTCATTAATTGTGACAATTAATGACCAAATCAATGATTAAATCAATAACCAAATCAATGACTAAATTAATGACCAAATCAATGTCTAAATTAATGACCAAATTAATGACCAAATATACTACTAGACAACAAAATTGAGACAACCGATTAATGACTAAGCTAAAAACGATTAAAATTTGGTTGCGTTATAAGATACTATAAATTAGATACTATTGGTCACCAACCAAAAAATAGTCATTTATATGCAAGATTTAGTCATTCTTTTAGTAACTAATTAGCCATTTTGAAATCGTGCACCATAGGAGAAGCAAAGATGAGACCAAGTGGAGGAGTCCACTCAAGCAAAGACCTCAAGGAGGGGGAAATTTCAAGCTCGATGGGTAGAGGGAGTACATGTAGCTATACCTCCAAGTGTGAGGTGGGGCGATGTGTAGATAAATCCCAAGAATAAATTCGGCCAGGGTCCATTGATATGGTGGGTCTCATGGATCAAACCTGGCTATGAGGAGCCCACAATACAATAGTAGCAGGAAGGATCGGTTAGATTGATGCAGTCATATTTCAGGAAGAAAGAAATCAGGCCGGCAGATGTCGGACACTGGAGTGCAGATCAGAGTTGGTAGCAGTGGAGAGGGAAAATATGCAGATGTCAACAAAAACACAGAGAGTCTAGTAGACAGGTGCAGTAAGATCCTGCAGTCAGAAGACTCTGAAGACAGATGCATTATACTGATTTAGTTGTTCGGAGGCTATTCAGTTTCAGGAGTTGAATGTGAAAACAACACTAGAGAAGTGTTGCATGTAGAACATTCCAAAGGTACCAGATCGGGATAGATTGAATTCATTTCTTGTTGAGAGGGAGTGTTGAAATTTGAAACAATAAATAGTGAAATTGGCAACTAGAAAGGAAAAAAATTGACCACATACTAGTGTGTGATTCCAGTCACACATTGGTGAGGAATTCAGTTACACATTAGTGCTAAATGTGAGTGTCTAATTTATTTTTCCCTTAAATAAATTGGACAACAAATTGTAATTTCATCTCATAACAACTTGTATGAGTTAACTAAGTCATGAAGACTGATTTAGCTCAAGAATTTCAAGTTGAGGGTCTAAGATGAGGCATTTAGAGTGATTCTAAAATTTTGGGGGTCTAGTTGCAGTTGTAGCACTAGTGTGGTGTGTGTGTAATCAGTTAACTCAAATTAATTGAGTTAAAATCAGTTTAACTTGTTCTAATTGAGTGATGAATTAGTGAGATGTCGAGTGAATTAAATTATATTTAATTCACAAGAAGTGATCAATTAGATAACTGATGAATCACTATTAATAGATGCATGCATGTCAGTTCTGATGAATTCCCAGTTGAGATAGAGGTTAAAGAGAAGATAACTATTAGTTATATTATTAACAAATTACCCGGGCACAATTATAAAGTCATAGGAAGGCCATGATGGATTGTGAAATAAAGGAGGGTTGAATTTCCAAATTAATAGGATTTATTTCCATAGGGATTGTGTGAGAAAATATGGGCTTGGCAGAGGTTGAGAATTGGCTAATTGTTTGCCAATTTTTCCTGAGCATTGCATGCCAGTTTTGAGCAGGATCAGAGTGAAATAGTCAGGAGAGTGCAAGATTTTCTCGGTGTGAGAAAGCATTGTATTGTTTCATGATTCCTTGTCTTTGTACAATATATTATAGAGGGGTTTTGAGTAGCTACTTTCCCCAGATACATCTTGTGTTGCATGATTGATAATTTCTTTCTCTTACTTGCATTTGATTGAGCGATCGTGTTTTATATTCCAAAAATATTGTAGAAGGATTCAATATCTTGTTTTAGTACATCACAATATCGGATTGAATCCATTGGTATAGAGATTCTATATAATTTCTACATGGTATCAGAGCTTCTATATAATTTCTACAAATTATACAATAACATAAAAATAATTCTTAGCTGTTATACATGCTATTAATAAATTTCGATATTATATAACAAGCTATCCATTTTTTCTATATACTTACCAATATGCTATTAGATATTTAGCTAATAAACCCATTACTAATGGCTGAGTGACTCAATGGTTATTGATATTATAGGAATTTGATATCACCATAAAAAATCGACCAGGAAAAGAAAAATTTGTGGCAGACTTCTTGTCTCGAGTACCTAAAGTGGATGACCATCAGCCGGTGGACGACCAATTTCTAGATGAACATCTATTTGCAGTGACAAACAAAATATGCTGGTATGCTGATGTGGCAAATTAATTGGTAGTAGGGAAATTTCCTACACATTTGTCGCCACGAGAAAGGAAGTTATGATTTTCAAATTCGAAGGTGCATCAGAGAAGATGAAGTTTATGACATCCTGACAGTGTGCCATGATGGATAATGAGGAGGACACTTTGCAGATCGCCTAATTGGACATGAATTTCTCCAAATGGGCTATTATTTTCCCATAATATTTAAAGACATGAAAAATTATGTTCGGGCCTGTGATAGTTGTCAATGAATGGGCCATCCTGGCCAAGTTGACGAAATTCCCCCACAAGTGCACGTGGTGGCAGAACCATTTGAAATATGGGCACTGGAATTTGTCGGCCCCTTTAACCCACCATCAAATTAGAAAGTGTACATATTGGTTTGCATGGATTATGTAACCAAATGGGTCAAAGCAGTAGCATTTTCAAGAGCTAGGGAGGAGGCAATGATTAATTTCCTGTTTGAACATTTTGTATGATACAGATTACCATGGGAAGTAATAACGAATAGAGGGCTGCAATTCAAATGTCATAATATTTCAACCACTCTTCGAAATTATCATATCAAGCATAGAGTTACTTCCCCATATCACCCCCAGTGTAATATTCCTAAATTAGCATACAACTAATAGAAATATTGATTTTTGCTTTTGACACCTAGGAGATGAATAAATGGGTAAGGAGGCCCATACCTTTCTAAAATAGGAATAAAATCCCTCATGATGTGAAAAGGGATCATAATAATAGTTGGATTTTGCACCCTCAGTGTGAACAGGGGAAAATACATGTGGACAAGGTCAAGTTTGACCAAGTCAACAGTGCTGGAATGAATGATGGAGATCATATATGGAGACATCCAAGTGATAGTGGGAGGAAGATTCCTTGGTAGAGAAAACCCTAATGAGTGGGACCCAATATGAGAAGGCTTCAATTTTTTTATAAGGAGGGCAAGGCATCCATATCAAGACATGTTATGTATTATTTATTTTGTGGTCTGTAAGACTATTGTGCATTCTTCAGCTGTTTAGTTGAGATTACTGTGCTGCTTAGCACAAGGTATTCCTGTTTAGAAATTCCATCTCTTTTCTGGAGAGGCCTCTTGAAGGAGCTTGCACTTCATTTCTCCACATCCAAGCTTGAGGCCAAGCTACCTCCTTCAGCTACAGTGCAGTTTCTGTTTAGAGCTGGGTTGTGTTGCAGGGTGTTGCAGTGGAGGGTTGATAACACCACTTCCGGAGCTAGTTTTTCAGAGGAGGAAGCATTCTCCCCTTTGGGAGATTAGTGAGGAAGATTTTTGAGCATATTTCACATCTTGGCACTTAGCCAACACATTTACCATCACCTACAGTGCAATATCTCTCCTTGATTGCATTATTTCAGTGAGCATTTGTAGTGAGGGGTTTCATTGCTTGATTGGAGGGTGAGATCTTCAGTGATTAGATCAGCCTTTCACTTGAAGGATCCTTTAGATGAGATATATTCATTATATTCATCATCTTCAGATATTTCCATCCAGTTCTTGAGTTGCAGCTACTACTCAGCCTTAGGACTACACTTCATCATTTTGTACTTTTTGCATATTTCAGGAAATCCTTTCTAGATTGTCTTGAAAATGTATTTGGGAGTTTAGATCTTTGCTCCCATCATTGTATGAGCCAAATATTTTCAGATCCATGTATTGAAATTATCTTGCAACAGTTATATCTAATAAAACTATGCTGTCATAGCCTTGGGTATTGTTGTGTTGTAGTTATCTTTATTGTACATGTTCTTTTGAGGCTGGTTTTGCCTATCCTGAGTGACTATTTCCTCAAGGACTTGTATAAATTTTGCTGTTATGATCTTAATGTGATGGATATATGATCTTATTACATTAAATGTGTTTATTTTTCATTTCTATTTCCATTATTGTGTTCATATATTGCTGCTTCCCCATTTGGGAATATTACAGTGGTATCAGAGCATAATCTTGGCTCAGCCTGTGGATCTCAGCTAATATGCTCTCAGGAGGACAAGAAGAAGAAGAGATGAACAGAAAAGACAAAAAGAGGACTCCATTATTTGGAGGGAGGAAGGAAGAGAGGCTTTCAAAGCTTATTTCTCATAATTTGCAGAGCATTCATGGAGATCTTAAGAAGATGAGAAGGGAGATGTGTAGAGAATCTCCAAGAGAGTTTGAATCTAAAGGAAACTCTAGATTTTTACATAATGAGTGTGAGAATGTATCCATACATTATGATGCACAACGCAGTCACATGCGCAGATCTACCATGAGGAAGATGAAAGAAGAATGAATGCATAAGGAGGAGACTCTTAGGGATTATCTGTAGGAATATGAATCTCAAACTAAGAGGTTCAAGGGTCACATTAGCTTCCAATAGTTTTTCAAGATCAAGGTGAAGAGGAGCAAGAAACATGAAAAGGGTATATTTTTTCTATATACTTTTGATGGGTCACCAACATGTTCAGCTAGAGCTTCGTTGGAGGAGCTACACACCTATTTGCGGCAACACCAAGTTTCTGAAGATGAAGCCATCAAATTTGCAGCGCTGCATTTTGGAGGTAAGGCCTATGCTTGGTGGCTATTTGAGTCCTTTTAATTAAAAAATGCAAATACTTCTTCCTATGAAAATTTCACTAAGAAATTAGTTGAAAGGTTTGATAGAAAACATTATGAAACATCTTTGGTGGAGCTAAACAAACCAAAACAAAAAAAACCTTTGCATATGTTGGAGGAATCTATACACTCAAATCCACTTCATAACACTGTTGAAGAGGCTCACATCTTGCATAATACTTTGCTAGAGGCAATATATCTGTCTCATATTCTTGGACAAGAGGGCATGAAGATCCCTTTTTCAAAAGTGGATCCTCTTATTGAGAAGGTGACTCCCATTCACATTGAAGAGGAAGAGAAGGATGGGGGCAACGCCGCTGTCATGTCTAGAGCATATCTAGCACCTCATGCAGAGGTAGTTGGAGCACTTGCTCCAACAAGAGGGATTCTTGTATCATTGTAAGGAATTCCCCAGTATCTCATATGTGGAGATCAAGGCACAACCCATGATCAACATGTGCCATTGTTAACAGATTGTGAAGCCATGCAGAGAAAAGGAGGAGGTAGGGAAGATGACCAACATCATATGATAAGGAGCACACACTCCTATCTATTTCAGAGGGTTGATGCACAGAAGAGGGAGACTGAATTGCATAGTGAGGGCAGGGACAAGTCTTTCCATTCATGTATACAGTCTACTCTTGATATTGATGTCTCATTACATGGAGGCATTTCACCAGGGAAACCACCAGATCAATAGATGATGAGGGATGCTTCACAATTGGATGCACCACTCATTGAATTTAGAGGGGTGAGGGCCTTGGGAGAACTTAGTATAGTGCTAAGAGTCTTGGGTAGACTCAAGGAGAGGAGAGGCATTCTCCCAAAATCTTCATTACCCACTCTCATTCCAGATTCTGCGCTGTGGCAGGAGCAACATGGGAAGGATAGCAACCTTCCAACTTGCATCTTTGGCATGTGAGATGTCAAAGATGGGGAAAACCATATGACATATGTTATTTGTGATATATCATCAGAGCTATCACTATGGAGGATAGATCCATATTGGAAATCCCAGCTGTTGATGGATTATTCCAAGGATCTTTCTACTTGTATGATACTAGATGACTAGTTGCATGAGGAGGGATATTTAGTCATAGATGAGGTTATCTACTATCATGGTATGATCTTCTTATCTAGATCTTCCAAGCTCAAGGAGAAGTTACTACAAGCATCTCATGAGGATTTTCTCTTCAGCCACACTTATTCTATGAGAGCATACCACACCATCATGGAGGGGTACATTTGGGAAGGCTTTGAGGAGGAGATATATCAGCATTTGAGGAGATGCATGGATCATGTGGAGACGGAGGAGATAAATAACTCTTGGGGGGAGTTAACACAACCACCTCTTTTCTCTTTGAGGATAAGAGGATATTTATCTATGAGCCAATCCATTTGCATGAGCAAAGCATATGGTAAGGATACTGTTTGGTTGCATAGTGATTTATATGATGAATATATGCATTCCTTAACCATGTATGTGCAAGACATTGCTTCAATAAGGAGCATTCTTCCTTCTAGACTTCATGGTCCATTTGAGCCCATAAGCAACATTGATGACGACCACTCCCTAGGAGGACTTCGGGAGATGATATCTTATGCAGAGCATGCTCACTTTGCACCATACACCATACACTTTCTCCAAACTTGTGAGGAGATTAGGGTAGCAAGCAAGTGGTTGGGAAGCCACACATCATGCCATTTTATGATGCAGTTGAAAGTAAAATTGCATTGGTTGCATTTGAGGGACCATTTTCCTTCTCCCTTGTTACATATGGCAGCTAGTATGATTCTCATTATGTGTTGTGAAACCAGCTCCAAAAATGGAAGAAAAGAGATATCAACGCCTTAGAAATAAGCCACTTCGAGGGGGCAACCTCAAATACATTACATGAATGAACAATTCTTGGATGATATAAATTAAAAAACCTCCTTTCTATATATAGGAGTCCATGGGGCCACATTGTAATCCTAGTGGGGCCACGATGTAATCCTAGGTGACCTAACAATAATAATTTAAGGGCATAATAATAACAATATGGGGGTTACAGGGGTACAATAATAACAATAAGGGGGTTACACTAACAACAATAAGGGACTATACTAGTAATATAGGGACTTAACATGCCCCTCCTTTAAAAAAGTGTTTTCCCCAACGCTGGAGTAGCTCTGGGTGCTTCGTATAAAATTCTCATCCTCCCATGTAGAATCTCTTCAGTGGGTGTTCTTCCACTTGATGAGATACTCAAATTGATCGATTTCGTAGCCGTCGAGTTCTTGTTTCCATGACCGCTCTCAAAGTTCCAATATGATTTTTCCTTCCTCATCAAGTTCGGGAAATATTGTTTGAATCAGAAGATTTTCACCTATAACCTTATTTAAGCATGAAACATGGAAAACTGGATGCACTCGTGAAGAAGCAGGAAGCTCCAATTTGTATGCCATAGTACCAATATTTTGCAACACCTTGTAAGGACCATAGTACTTTGGCGAAAATTTATTATCCTTCTTAGCTTGCTTGAGGGAAATTTGTTTATATGGTTGTAGCCGTAAAAATACCCAGTCTCCTACATCAAAACTTCTCTCACTGCGATGTTGATCTGCCTGTTTTTTCATTCGATTTTGTGCAAAATTTAGGTTATCCTTTAAGAGTTGGAGAACTTCTTGTTGATGCTCGATGTGATATTCCACTGCTAGAACCTTCGAATTTTCTCTTAAAGATGATGTGATGGATGGTGGCTGATATCCATAAAGTGCCATAAATGGGGTCATTTTTGCTGCAGTATGGAAGGAAGTGTTATACCACCATTCAACAAGAGGTAACCACTTGACCCATTGTGTTTGTTTATCAGATTAAAAAAAATGAATATATCCTTCTAAGAATTTATTTACTATCTCAGTTTGACCATCAGATTGAGGATGATAATATGAGCTATGAGCTAATTGAGTACCCAAACAAGAAAATAACTCCATCCAAAAATTTCAAGTAAAAATGGGATCTCTGTTGCTCACAATAACCCTTAGGTTTCCATGTAGCTTTTGAATTGTGTCCATAAATGTAGTAGAAACTGTACTTGCTTTAAATAGATGAGATAATGCACAAAAGTGTGCATACTTGGTAATGTTGATCAGCGGTTATCATTGATGTCAACCCAAGCAACACCAGGGCCTATACAATATTTTATGGGAATTTTGACCTACCAAATTAATATATTCTGGGTCAATAATTATTTTTATGGTTTTTACTTGTCGAGATGTTTCCGTTGATATATGGCACACCATGTAATTCTTCACGGTTTGAGAGATATTCATGCTTGAAGTTTGTACCCCAGTTAGTGGGCTAAAACCCCATGGGGTTGGGGCATGGGTCATTGAAAAGTCATAATTAATATTTTTTAAGCTCCTAAAATCCCTCCCACATTCACTTGTTGAAGCCCCTCTCAACCTAAGAATTTATATAAATTGTGATCTTCATTTCCTGCTTAGGCAAGGGATTTCGCCATCTGAAACAGGTCATCGTCGAATTTTCGCTCTAACTTTTTTTTACGAAGGTTCAGAAGCTGAAATTTTTATGAGGTGAAGCCAAAATCCCGAGGAAGCTACTGTAAAAATTTCAGATCAAGGTGCGCAACATTTTTGGAGATATGATCTATGGAAGTCAGGGTTTTTGCAGGCTCCTGAAATTAATCTCAAAGAAGTGACCTTGGTAAAATCGTCATAACTCTCTCTCTAAGTATCGGATTCGAATTTCGTAAAAAGTGATAGATAGTGCATAGAATTTAGTTTTCATTCTATCAATTTTAGAGCTGAATGAAAAAAACAGTGACACGTGAAATTCCGTACAAGTTCGCTCTGCTGAAACAATCCATAATTAGGGCATTGTGAGAGATTGGGTATAACTCTCTCTTGCAGAATCCAAATTGGGTCAGACCTGTGGAATTGGAAATAAAACTCAGAGGAATAATACAGGACCGAAAATAAGATATTGAGGATCTGAAATAACAGAGATACACCAGATTCAATATCGAGCTCCTAGAAGGCAAGAAAAATCTAGATCATGTGTTGTGAAGGGTTGCAAAGGACCAGAATTTCTATGGCAGCAAAGCAAAGAAAGGTGCAGAAGAAGGTAGCATGACAAGAGCAGCAACCAAGGTTCATAATAGCAGCAAGAAGTTCATCATATGAAGTCCTCAAGTGGGCAGCACTGCATACAATCATTGTAAAGGTATCATTGTACTAAGTCACTGTAAATACATTATTGTAAAAATTGTACTAGTGTCTATCTGCCAAGGGTTGAAGAGGCAGTGTTGGGAGGTCTAGGATCATCATTAGGTGGTTGTGTCAAAGTTGGGGTTATGGTCTAGTATATCTTCTTCTTCTACATCATTCTATATCATTGTAAAGTGGACTATTTTCCCTGGTACGGGAGTCCATTCTTCTTTTATTCTTCTATAGGGTGGTAGGGTGGTGCTAGGGTGAGTTGTAGCTCATTGGGTGTTGGGGCATCCGTTCAGTTGACTACTGAAGAATCTCGGGCATTGGAGCGTCCATCCAATGGGAGCTGGAGAAGAATGCTTTTCTAGATTCTAGGAAGTTGGAGCTTTATTTTCAATTGGAGTTGAATATTAAAGAATTATTAGAAAAGCATTAGGTGGTTTTTGTCCCGGAGTGGGTTTCCACCTTAAAAACTGTGTGCATTTGTATTCCTCTTGTTTGCTGCTATCATTGTACAAACAATGATAATAATTGAAGATTAACTAATGCTCTAATTGAAAGGAATACTAATTCACCCCCCCCCCCTCTCAATATTTCCAACAATTGGTATCAGAGCTTGGTTCCTTCTATAGCAGTTTAACAGCTGGAAGGAGGTCATGGAGCATACCAAGAATGGTGTACCTCTATTCAATGAAAATAATTATGCACTCTGGAAAGGAAGAATGGAGGTCTATCTCTTGGCACAAGTTTACGAAGTATGGGACACTGTTCAAAATGGATTTTCATCAACCGTGGATGAACAAGGTAAGAAGAATTTGGTAAATGATGCAAAAGCAAAGAATATTATTATCAGTGGACTTATTGAATCTACTTATCATAAGGTTTTGGGTTGTAAAACTACCAAAAATGTATGGGACAAGCTTGAGAATATATATGCAGGTGACTCAAATGTCAAAGAAGCAAAGCTTCAAATCTATAGAGCAAAATTTGAGCAACTCATAATGAAAGAAGATTGCAACATTGTTGCATACTTCCAATACGTTGATGAAATAACCAATACTTTGGAAGGATTGGGAGAGCCAGTTGACGAGAAGACTATTATACGGAATATTATTAGAAAGTTACCAGGGAGATTCAACCCAAAGGTATCGGTCTTAGAATACAGTGAAAATATGGACAAACTCAGCAAGGAAGAATTACATGGACTTCTCATAGCATATGAAATGAGACTTGATGAAGAAAAGGGTACTTCAAATCTAGAAACTGTGTTCGTTGCATTTAAGAAAACCAATAAGGACAAACAACCTTCAATTGAAATGACATGCACCTGCAAGTTTGAAGAAAAGGGAGATGATGGAGAAGGTATTTCAGATGAAGAATATGCTTACTTTACGAGAAAACTAAAGCCTGGTAAGGGAAAATTCAAAGGTAAACTTCCACTGATTTTTTTCGGTTGTGGTGAGGTTGGGCATTTCATAGTGTTAGCGCTCGAATCTGCCTCAGGCTGAAGAAGGCGAGGTTCGAGGCAACATCAAACCAACCTTAGCCTCGTAGCTAGCCCTACGAGGACAGGAGAGGGCTCTCTCCGGGTCAAACTCAGCAAAAGGATCTTCAAGGGGGCTGAGATGACCAAAAGCATAACTGATCTTAGGCTAGTAAACTGATAGAAAAGAGGTTTTAATAAATGTTTACGAGTTTTAAAGTTTGTGTGGGGCAACGACGACGATATAATCAGAAACAGTTATCTCTGAGGCGAGATAAGCAAAGTTAACATCAAATTTGAAATTAAATGGAATGAGTTTGGCAGACTGTGAGGAGTTGAGGGCATAGAGGATGAATCACTTGTCAAACGAGAAGAAAACACCAAATATGAACAAACTTAAAGGCGAGCATATACATTATGAATTCTACCTTAACACTTCATTTGTTCAAATGGAAACGATCATGAAATGACATGAACACATAACGGGCTACATATGAAACAAGAGGACACAAATGTTAAATTTCATACCACAGGCATCTCAGGGGTCAGAGCTGCATTTTTTAATTAAAACCTCTGTCACAATCTGTACACTGAAGC
>JAXQQM020087144.1:0-30343 GCA_034641835.2 Pinus albicaulis | reverse complement strand
AGGGAAGAGAAAACCCTCGATCATTTTCTTCCAATTTTTCTCCACACAAATCCTTATTGAATTTAGGGAAGGATAGATCCCCATGAACTGACCAACTAGGTTTTTCTCTCCAAGTTTCAGAGCTCGAGATCGTGCATGGGGAGGGTAGATCTCCACACTTGGAATTTCCTCTAACTTCTTGACAAAGTAGTCAGCTATGCCTTCTATTATTTCAGCCCTTTGACTAAGAGATTGTTGAAGGAATCAATGTCTAGATCCAGCCAAGGGCAGGCAGAGACACACAACCCCCAAAGCTTGTCACCATCCAATAGCAGAAAACTAAAATTTCTTTAGAAACCCTCAAACCACTTCACTTTGTGAGATTGCAATTAGTAATTTTACCATAGGCTATATAATAATAACAACATAGATTTATTTGAAATTATAAGTTGGTTTTAGAAGTAAAATATAAAAATATAAAAATATTTAATTTGTAATAATATTTAAGTAATGAATACTTATTTATGTTCACGAATTATTATTGAAAACAGAAAAATATATATATTTTTATTAGTTGAAAATGAAAAAAAAAATATTAGACTTTATTCATAACTAATTTCATTACAATGTTCTTTATAGTCTAGTATGGAGGAGTTTATCACATAATAAAAAACTAAATAACTATCTATGTACATATCTATATGATAATAATAAATAACTACGTATATATGTATCTACATGACAACATTAAAAAAACAAAATAGAATAAATCGATATTAAATCAAGATCTATCAAACATTTAGCCTGGGATCAAATTTCTTAAAGTATAATTTCTTTATAATTTAATAGAAAGTAATTAATACATGACATGAAATTAAATGATATAAAAAATTATAGCAAAAAAAATGATCCCTTAAATGCTTTATTAATCAATATTTTTGATAAAACTAGTACACCCATATAAATTAAATGGAAATGGTAAATGTATATACATACCTATCCTTGATAAGCATAAAAACACTTACTTAATGATACATCTCATATTACTAAGGTTTTAAAAAATAATAAAAATTAACTAAATTATAACATTTTTTTTGTGAAGTAAATGATTTGTATTACCTTCAAACCAAGGAATACATGATAAGTCTTTAAATTTTGACATGGTTGGTCACTAGGAAAAATCAACCACACATCGAATTTCAATATTTTCAAAAGAGTGGAAGGAAAGACTCAACATAGAGAATAAAAAAAAATACATATGCTAGACACATGACTTCCTAGGCCCTTAAAAGGCTAAGAAGTAAAACACTGAAACATAAAAATTAATAACAGGGGAAAAATAATCAAATTAAGAGGATTTATTTAAATATGTGGCTTTAATATGTATAGGCTCCTTGTTTCTACTTGGAGAGAAACCAGAATCAGGAGTAATGCCCATATGTTTCTCGAATTTCCCCATTCTATGATATAACATTATCATTTTTCGTTATATGTGATACAAAGAGAGGAGTTTGTCCTCCATACTCTCATTTTTATCCATTGCTACCTTACCAAGAAGAAACTTGAGGTGCTATTAAATGTGCACTGTGTATATGTATTGATTATACCACCCAGGTGCCTTGTGCATGTTCGAGTGGCCTGTTTTCCATTTGCTCCCTTGTGGCATCATTCAGTCGAGCGCGCCATGTCGCGCCGTTTGAGGTCGCCGGACCGAGCGTGTTCGGGTCAGGTTGGGCTATTTCGTTCGGGGGTGCCCATATCAGTTTTGCTAAGATGTGACCGCCCGAGTGCCTTGTGCATGTTTGGGTGGCTCGTTTGCTGTTTTTTCCCTTGTGGCAATGAAATTTTTTCAGGCGCGTCGTGTCGCACCGTGTTAGGTCAGCGCCCGACCAGGCGCGTTCCGGTCAGGCCGTTTTGTTCGAGGGCACCCATATCAATTTTGCTAATTTGCGACTACCCGGGTCCCTTGTGCACGTTCGGGTGGCCTGTTTTCTATTTTCTCCCTTGTGGCATTGTTCGGTCAGGCGCGTCGTGTCGTGCCGTGTGAGGTCGCCTGACCAGGCGTGTTCGGGCTGGGTCAGGCCGTTTCGTTCGAGGGCACTCGTATCAATTTTGCTAAGTTGTGACCACTCGAGTGCCTTATGCATGTTTGGGCAACTCGTTTTATGTTTTCTCCCTTATGGCATCGCTTGGTCAGGCGCGCTAGGTTGCACCGTGAGAGGTTGCCCGATCGAGTGCGTTCAGGTTGGGTCGTTTTGTTCGAGGGCACCCGTATCAGTTTTTCTAGGTTGTGACCACCAGGGTGCCTTGTGCATGTTCAGGTGGCCCGTTTTCCATTTTCTCCCTTGCGGCATCTTTCGGTCGGGCGCGTCGTGTCGCGCCGTGTGAGGTCGCTCGTACGGGCGTGTTCTTGTTGGGCCATTTCGTTTGAGGGCGCCCGTATCAGTTTTGCTAAGTTGTGACCACCCAGGTGCCTTATGCATGTTCGTGCGACCCGTTTTCCATTTGCTCCCTTATGGCATCATTCGGTAGGGCGCGCCGCGTCGCGCTATGTGAGGTCGCCCGACTAGGCGCGTTCGGGTCGGGCCGCTTCGTTAGAGAGCATCCGTATCAGTTTTGCTAAGTTGTGACCGCCCGGGTGTCTTGTGCATGTTCGAGTGGCCCGTTTTCCATTTTCTCCCTTGTGGCATCGTTCGTTCAGGCACGCCGTGTGAGGTTGCCCGACCGGGTGCATTCGGGTCGGGCTGTTTCGTTCGAGGGCGCCCGTATCAGTGTTACTAAGTTGTGACCGCCCGAGTCCCTTGTGCACGTTCGGGCGGCCCATTTTCCATTTGCTCCCTTGTGGCATCATTTGGTCAGGCACGCCATGTCGCACCATGTGAGGTCGAGCCGTTTCATTCGAGGGCGCCCGTATCAGTTTTTCTAAGTTTTGACTTCCCGGGTGCCTTATGCACATTCGAGCAGCTCATTTTCTATTTGCTCCCTTGTGGCATCGAATTTCGTTCAGGTGCGTCGTGTCGCACTGTATGAAGTCAGCGCCCGACTGGGCACGTTCCGGTCGGGTCATTTCGTTTGAGGGTGCCCATATCAATTTTTCTAAGTTGTGATCACCCAGGTCCCTTGTGCACATTTGGGCGGCCCGTTTTCCATTTTCTCCCTTGTAGCATCGTTCGATCAGGCGCGTCGTGTCGCACCGTGTGAGGTCACCCGAACTGGCACGTTCGGATCGGGTCGGGCCATTTCGTTTGAGGGCACCTGTATCAGTTTTGCTAAGTTGTGACCACCCGGGTGCCTTATACACGTTCGAGCGACCCGTTTTTCATTTGATCCCTTGTGGCATCATTCGGTCGGGTGCGTCATGTCGCACCGTGCAAGGTCGCTCGATCGGGCGCGTTCAGGTTGGGACATTTCATTCGAGGGCGCTCATATCGTCGATTCTGATCAGGTTGTGTCATGTGAGGTTGCCCAAGGAAACACGTTCATACGGGTCAGGTCGAGTTGGGTTTGGTCGAGTCGTTTCGTTTGAGGCTACCCAAGGAAACACGTTTGTACGAGTCGGGTCAAGTCATGTACTACTGATGGTGCTCAAGGAAACGCATTCGAGCGGGTTGGGTTGGGTCTGGTGATTGGGTCTTGTCGTGTGAGGCTGCCCAAGGAAACACATTCGTAAGGGTCGAGTCGAGTCATGTTATGGCACCCAATTAGCTGGAAACGAGTTCGGGTTAGGTCAGGTCGGTCCGTGCCGTATTGTAATTAAGGGTGCCCAAGGAAACACGTTTGGGCAGGTCAGGTCGGGTTGGTTCGGTTCAGGTCATGCCGTGTGAGGCCGCCCAAGGAAATGCGTTCAGGTGGGTCGAGTTGGGTCTGGTTGGGTCGTGTCGTGTGAGGCCACCCAAGGAAATGCGTTTGGGCGGGTTGAGTTAGGTCAGGTTGGGTCGTATGAGTGTGGTCGTATCAAAAATTCTATGTTGTGACCACCCATGTTGCTTGTGCATGTTTGTGCGATCCATTTTCCATTTCCTCCCTCGTGCGCCCTTTGTTCGGGCGGGTTAGGTCATGCCGTGTGAGGGGCACGCCAAAGGAAACTCATTCAGGTCAAATCGTGTGAGGGAGGTTGTATAAAAAATTCTAAATTGTGACCGACCATGTACCTTGTGCACGTTCATGCGACCCATTTTTCATTTTCTCCCTCGTGCCTTCGACGTTCAGGCGGGTCCGGTCGGGTTGGGTCGTGTGATGTTGTCCAAGGATATGCGTTCAGGTCGGGTCAGGTCGGGTCACGTTGTACCGTGAGGGCACCCAAGGAAACATGTTCAAGAGGGTTGGGTTAGGATGGGTCATGTGAGGGCGCCCAAGGAACATGCCCGACCGGGTCGGGTCGTGTCGGGCCGTGTTATGAGGGCGCCTAGGTAAATTACACATTCGGTTGGGTTAGGTCGAGTCGTGTACTGATGCTGCCCAGTGAAACACGTTCGGGTCGGGTCAAGTTCCTCCTCATAAAATCTAGTGCCTCCTCATAAAATCCTCTCCTCGTATAATCGACCACCATTACAGACGTTTACACCACATTTTGTTTAGACATTTAGTTGGTAGGTAGGGTGCCCCTATCTCCCATCTCCATATAGAGTAATTTTGTCACATATTCTTTCTTCTATGATACTGGTTCCTCTCTCTTAAGTCCTATATCTTTATAATAAATAAAGAAGACATGGCGACAAGCAACAATACTTACAAAATTGTTACATTGAGACGCAAAGAATAAGAAACTAATGTGCACAAACAAAGACCAATGAAACTATCATCTTAACCCCTAATCCCTTAAACACTAATTCCCAACCCCTAACCTATTTAACCCCCTAAACATCTAAACCCATAAACCATTTAACCCCTAAACCATAAACCTCTAAACCCTTAACCCCTAACCCATAAACCCTTAACCCCTAACCCATTTAACCCCCTAAACCCTAAACCTATAAACCCTTAACCCCTAACCCCTTAAACCCTAAACCATTAAACCCTTAACCCTAACCCCTTAAACCCTAATTCCCGACCCCTGACCCAACTAACCCCCTAAACCCCTAACCCATTTAACCCTCTAAACCCTAAACCTATAACCCCTTAACCCCTAACCCATTTAACCCCCTAAACCTCTAAACCCCTAACCCATTTAACCCCTAAACCATAAACCTCTAAACCCTTAACCCCTAACACCATAAACCATAAACTTCTAAACCCCTAACCCCTTAACCCCTTAACCCCTAACCCCTAGCTAAAATCCTTAACTGCTAAATCCCCTAAGCCCCTAAACCTCTAAATTCCTAACCCATTTAACCCCCTAAACCCTAAACCTCTAACCCTTAACCCCTAACCCCTTAAACACTAATTTCCAACCCCCAACCCATTTAACCCCCTAAACCCCGAAAACCCTAACCCATTTAACCCCCTAAAACCTAGCCCCTAACCCCTAACCACTAATCCCCTAACCCCCAGTCCCCTAAGCCCTCCAAATTCGAATTAGCTTTGAAGAAGTAACTGTTTTCTTACTTCTGTCTAATTCACTATATACTCAGATCATGAATGTGAGAAGGTTGTTTGTTGATTATATTATTATTGTATCAACAGTGTAATTATTTCTATGTAGTTATATCTTTCTAGTCAAAAACCTCATCTTCAGAAATAATTTCTTGTCATTTTCAAAATTTACTTCTTCATTGAGCACAACACGCAACTTATCTAATACTTTATTGAAGCTAAGAGCTCCATCTTCAAGGCAAGCTGCTTTTTGGGCACTAACTCCACTATGTGTGGGGTTAATTAACCCTATGCCTACAATATATCGGATTGTGTGGGGGTAGATAACTCATAGCCATATCGCATAGGCCCCATTCACTTACGAAGGTTCCCCAAACTTTGCCCCCAATTTGGTTGATCTTGCTGATCAGCTTGAAAATTTTGAATTTTCATTGATGATTGATTTTCCTCTCACTCGAATGCAAAGGGAAGATGAATTTTATATTTTTCCTCCATAATTTCCACATTCGACATCTATTGTAGCTATTCAACTATGCTCATCTGGAATCACCACAAGTTGTACTTTATTTTTTTACAATGGATTCTTGATGTTGATCTCGATGATATTTCTCCTCCTCAAAAAACATATCCTGGTTGTAAGCATGGTTGTGGTATGTTGACGTTCAGACGAAAACTACAACTTGTAGCCCTTGATTTGCTAGGGGCCGGTAACTTTGATATTAACGGTGGTGTATTGATACTCCTTCTGAATAACCAATAAAGGGTCAAGGAAATTGACCAATATGTTGTCAAGTTTTATCTTATCCATTTCTGGGGAAAGCTGCTTTTCGGCTAACTCCACTTCTTTTGATCTCAATTTTTCCAATTGCTTCCTTCTTTCATATGATACCCAAGCCTTTTCCTTTCTCTTTCATTCTAATTCCATAATAGTGTCATAGTGATGCCAACCAACTTCTTTGGAAAGCCTTCCTAGCTGCTAGCAGACAATATTTGTGACCTGGCTGAAGCCTTAACACTTTCAGAGCATCTAGAATGACCAATCTCTTCTTCTGGTCATATGGTGGGGAAACCCCTTCAAAATCCCTTCGGGCAACCCGTTTGTCATTTTCTCCCTTGTGGCATCGTTCGGTCAGGCGCGCTATGTCACGCCATGTGAGGTCACCCGACCAGGCGCATTCAGGTCGGGTCGTTTCATTTGAGGGTGCCCGTATCATTTTTGCTAAGTTGTGACCACTCGAGTGCCTTGTGCACGTTCGGGCGGCCCATTTTCTGTTTGCTCTCTTGTGGCATCATTCAGTCGGGTGCGCCGTGTCGCGCCGTGCAAGGTCGCCTAACCAGGCGTGTTCGGGTCGGGCCGTTTCATTCTAGGGCGCCCATATAATTTTTGCTAAGTTGTGACTGCTCAGGTGCCTTGTGCACATTCGAGCAGCCTGTTTTTCGTTTGCTCCCCTGTGGCATCATTCGCTGTGTCACGTCGTGTACTGAGGTTGCCCGACCGGGCACGTTCGGTTCAAGCCATTTCATTCGAGGGCGCTCGTATCAGTTTTTCTAAGTTGTGACTGCCCGGGTGCCTTGTACATGTTTAGGCAGCCCGTTTGCCGTTTGCTCCCTTGTGATATCATACGGTTGGGCACAGTGTGTCGCGCCGTGCGAGGTCGCTTGACCAAGTGTGTTTGGGTCGGGTCATTTCGTTCGAGGGCGCCCGTATATGTTTTGCTAAGTTGTGACCACTTGGGTGCCTTATGCACATTTGGGAAGTCCATTTTCCGTTTGCTCCCTTGTGGCATCGTTCAGTCGGGTGCGCCGTGTGAGGTTGCCCGACCGGGCGCGTTCGGGTTGGGCGGTTTCATTCGAGGGTTGTCGTATTAGTTTTGCTAAGTTGTGACCACCCGAGTGCTTTGTGCACATTCGGGCAACCCGTTTGCCATTTTCTCCCTTGTGGCATCCTTCAGTCGGGTGCGGCATGTTGTGTCGTGTGAGGTCGCCTGACCGGACACGTTCGGGTCAGGCCGTTTCGTTCGAGGGCGCCCGTATTATTTTTTCTAAGTTGTGACTGCCCGGGTGCCTTGTGCATGTTTGGGTGGCTTGTATGCCATTTTTTCCCTTGTGGCATCGTTTGGTCGGGCGCGCCATGTCGCGCTATGTGAGGTCTCCCGACCGAGCACGTTCGGGTCAAGTCGTTTCGTTCGAGGGTGCCCATGTCATTTTTGCTAAGTTGTGACCTCCCGGGTTCCTTGTGCATGTTCGGGTGGACTGTTTGCCATTTTCTCCCCTGTGGCATCATTCGCTATGTCACGCTGTGTGAGGTCACTTGACCGGGCGCGTTCGGTCCAGGCCGTTTCATTCGAGGGCGCATGTATCAGCTTTGCTAAGTTATGACCGCTCGGTGCCTTGTGAACGTTCAGGCGACCCATTTGCCGTTTGCTCCCTTGTGGCATCGTTCAGTCGGGCACACCGTGTGAGGTCACCCGACCGAGCACGTTCGGGCCGGGCCGTTTCGTTCGAGGCCACCCGTATCAGTTTTTCTTAGTTGTGACTCCCGGGTGCCTTGTGCACGTTCGGGTGGCTTGTTTTCCATTTTATCTGTTGTGGCATCATTCGGTCAGGCGCGCCGTGTCATGCCATGTGAGGTCACCTGATCGGGTGCATTCGGGTTGGGCCGTTTCGTTCGAGGGCGCCCGTGTCAAATTTTCTAAGTTGTGACCTCCCGGGTGTCTTGTGCACGTTCGGGCAGCCCATTTTTTGTTTGCTCCCCTGTGGCATCGTTTGCCTGATTATCGTTACTAAACCAAAAATTTCATTGAAAATAATAATTTATAACATAACATTACTACTTCCCTTTTAACCACATAAAACTTATTTTTAAGTTACCATAATTCATCTTTAATATCACATAATTAGATTAAAAAATCAACCAAAATCCCTAGTTTATGAAATAAAAATTCAACAATGTTATATAATTATAATTTAAATAAATGTCTTATATCTAATCTCATTAATAATTATTTATAATCAACAATACCACTTATTTACCCAAACCCCTTATTAACCCCAAGAAAAGTCTCACACATTTTATTTAGTGGAATTTGAGTGGTCTTAAAAAAACACATCTTATTTCATTTCAAAATGTCAAAAATTTTCAAATATCAAAAGTTTTAATTTCCCTCGTACATTTCCCTCCAGTTGCATGGTTTGTCTAGGGAAGGAGGGAGGATGCGGCAAATCCCGTTTGGAGGGGAAGTTCAGGGTCTCGTTGAGGTTTCGTTGATATTGGGGTTTTGTTGTTCTTTTGGTTTGTTTTTTGTGGGTTTCGTTGAGTTTTCTTGCAGGTTCTGAAGTCTGAGGCATCGCACGCAACATCATCACATCTATAGGCATCACACCTATATCTTTGGCACTTCAATTATAATAGTCACATCACATCCATAATCTTGGAGACTAGCATTATCTTTGTGAGGAAATATGTATGTAATAAAAAGACTGGAACATTGACCTGAAGCCATATGTCCTGCATCAAAAACACAATAAGTGATCTTCAGATTCGTTGATTGCATCTTAGAGTAGTTACACGCAGATTTATTGAAATATGAAGCAACCTAATGATGCTTTTCTTAGCTTAATGACTGAGCGATCTTCTGAAAAAATTCTTGATGTATTAAGTGGAGATAGAGGGGCTGTTCAGATCTGATCCAAATCTGAGTTGGGTCGATAGCAAAAATGCAAGAGATCCTTCACATTCAGGGGGGCCAATGTGGCAACCAGAACAACTCCAAGTTCTGGGAAGTGGTCTATGAAGAACACGGGATCGATCCTATTGGGAGATATCAGGGCACTTCAGATCTATAGCTTGAAAGGGTTAATGTTTACTACAATGAGGCGAGCTATGGGAGATTTGTGCCTCAAGCCGTGCTCATGGATCTGGAGCCTGGCACCATAGACAGTGTGAGGACCAGGCCTTATAGACAGGTCTTCAAACCTAATAACTTCGTTTTTGGCCAATCCAGGGCTGGAAACAACTGGGCCAAGGGGCATTACATGGAATGAGCCGAGCTCATTGATTCTGTGCTTGATGTCATTAGGAAGGAGGCTGAGAATTGTGATTTCCTACAAGGTATGCGTCTTTTTCAGATTCGAATCCTTGACCTTGTTTTTTTGAAATGTAGGATTTCATTTGCTAAAATGATCTGGGTTTTTGTTGTGTACAAGGTTTCAAGTGTGTCACTCTTTGGGAGGAGGTACTGGATCTGGAATGGGAACCCTCTTGATCTCCAAGATTAGGGAGGAATACCCTGATAGAACGATGCTCACATTCTCTGTTTTCCCATCTCCTAAGGTGTCAGACATAGTGGTAGAGCCTTACAATGCCACACTCTCTGTTCATTAGCTGGTAGAAAATGCATATGAATGTATGGTGCTTGAAAATGAGGCTCTCTATGATATTTGCGTCAGGACTCTTAAGCTCACCATAACTAGCTGTAAGTACTCTTGGTTTTGGGATCTTAGCAAGTTTCATTTTTTTATGGAATTTATTAATTTTTAATGACATTGAAGTTACCAGGGAGATGTTTTAAATCTATTTATATGCCTGTAAATATGATTACCAATTTAAAAAATTGTCAGTTTGTTTGGGTTCACTTAGGAGATTTCTTTTTTCATTTTGATTTCTTGTTCTATCGAATGAAAAATATTAATTTATGTGGTCATATTTTCAAGATTTTTTTTAATTCTACTCAGTAGGACATTTTATTTTTGTACTTGAAGGTCCAAGTTTGAAATATCTTGGTCCCATTTTAGACAAATTCCTCATAATTTTCCATAGATATCGTTCTTAAGTAGGGAGAACATCCAATGGTTTATCACTTTGAAGGCCTGTTGCATGCCAAGCTAGGTTATGCTGCTTATGATAAGGAATTTTTTTCATAGTTTAAACAATTAAACATTGGTGGAACTTCTTCCTGGGAAAAGGAAATATTCTACGTACTGTTGGGGTTCCCATGTTTTGGCCAGATTGGCAAGACCAAAAGATGAGACAACATCAAAACCACTTTGGGGCCCTAGGATCTAGCCCTCCTGGACCCGGAGAGGGATCTCTCCAAATAGAGCTAAGAATGATATATCTTTGAAGCTCAAATTTAGATATTAGGCTAGGTATGAAGCACAAATGGGGGGTTTAAATTATTTGGTTGGTTGGTTGCTGGGTTGGTCAAGAGATCATAGACTGAGAAAGTAATGGGAGAAAGGAGACAAAACAGCAGGAGGCTTCAGCAAAGAGGATAGGCCAAGACAGTTCCATCCATTGGGCCATGGAGTCATGAAAGGAAATTACATGCAAAAACTAGCCAAGGCTTCCACAGGGCAAGTCATCTACACTAAAGGATCTTTTAGGCAAATGGTGGAATGGAACATTAAGGAGAGCAAGTGGAAGAAGGAGAGGCACCCAATTTCTATCTATAGATCAGGTCAGAGGTCATTTAACTCCAGAACTGCTTGGACATACTCAAAGGTAGCTCTCAAAGGTGGACAAAGGGGCAGCTTATAGATCAGACCAGAGGTCATTTAACTCCAGGTTTGCTTTAGCAACTCCAAGGGAAGACAGAGATAAGATTACAAAGGGATCTTAGAAAGGCCAGCTGGTCGCGCAAGGATCCTAGTGGACAGGGCTAACACTCATCCCCAGTGTTCCCAAACCTTCCAGCTCAAACCCAGCAAGAACATCTAAGAACTAATTCAACCAATTCATACATCAGAGAGTAGGCAATAACATCCACTACACTGGTTAAATCAACTGAAATCAACTCTTAGATAGCACATAAGGAAGAAAACATTAAAGGTAGGGAGAGCAGGAAACACAGGGCACCTAACAAGGGTGAATCCTATGTTATACTTCTGTTGCCTACCAGAAGAACATGAAACAGTATGAAAATGTGATATACAAAGTTAGAAAAACATCACCAATAGTAATAGACCAGGATCCTGTGAAATGTGCTTTGATTAATTGATGCAAAACCAGTCATGTACAATAAGCTCAATGGCTAATACAGTCCAGACTTCTCCTCCTAGCCTATTACATACAACTACTCTGCTACTCCCTCCCACGATTGTTCTAACAGTCGGAATGAATCCCTCTAACAGAAAATTTCCCAACAACTGAACAAAAACCTTTCACAATATGTTCTTGGAATTATTATAGGAGAAGAGAGAAACAAAGGTAGATGGATATTAAATGAATCTCATTACGACAGAGTGGAGAAAGATTTCATGCCCATTCCGCTTAATGGCAATCTGCATCGCTGTGTGTACTCTGCAGGCTGCTTTGGAGATCTTTTTCAGGTCAATATTGACCTCTGATATGTTATTTAAGTCCTTATGGCGTCTGGAGATCTGTGCTGCCTTCTGGAATAAATGAACTGGATGAAACTCTGCAAGGCCGCTCCATACCTCATACCTGCCGCCTGACTGTCTTGAATGGGCTTCTGTCAGTGTAATTAATCGTTTCAGGGCTTGAGGAGGCATGGATATTTCTTGTAGGAAGGTGAACGCCTGGAGAAGAGTACTCTGCTGATATTAAACATGGGTAAGCTTTTGACGGCGTGCTTAAATCTTCAAACTGTGCCTCGATTCTTTGACCACGGGATTATAATTGTTAACCTCCAGTTAACCGGCTTGAATCCCTTCAAAAAACGTCTCTGCTGCTTCGCTGGCGGTTGTAATGGCCTCTCTGTGCTACCTGCTCAATAAAATAAATGTTATGAACTTGGGCAGTGGTGGCGGCAGAGGAATGCTTTGGAGGCCCGGAGGAAGCGGTGGTGGAGGAGTGGAATAGTGAAAAGCGGCAGCAGAAATGATACTAGTGTAAAGGCCCAAAGGTTAAACGTTTGGGGAAATACAAAGGAAAACATGGCAAAACCATGAAGCGGGGCCACGTATGTGGGACCTGGGGCTAATCGCAATCGCAAAATCGCAAAAGGGAAATGGGAGTGGAGCGGAGTGATAACCTCAAAGTTTGCGATGCGATGAGAAGTCCTTGGTAAAACCAAAATAATACAAACTTTCAATTTACAAAGGGAAGGGCCTCGTAATATATGAAAAGGTGGAAGTATGGTATGGTGGGCCCGGGCGCGCATCACAGATCTCAAAGGTGAGAAGTGCGATGGCGGAAGGTGGCTCTAAACAGAAAAATTGCGCTTGCAATATTGTGATGGGGCGGGTTTGGGATGCGATCAAATCGCATTGCAAAAATTTGCGATGGGTCAAACGGACATAAACAATGAAAATGCGATATGCGATAGATGCGATCGGGGGAAAGTGCGACGGGTGATCGCATCGCAAATATTTGCGACGCGATCAGATCGCATCGCAAATATTTGCGATGGATCAATCGAATACATATAATGAAACTGCGATAAGTGCGATCTGCGATGAGCACCTTAAGAGGCAGCGCTCAGTCACAGTGCTCAGTTACGTGGGGACGGGGCTGGTGGAAAAGGGGCTAAGACTTAGTATAAGGTCGGAAGTGGGTTTGGCCCATTCCAATGTGGTTTAAAGGTTAGAAAGAGGAACGATAGAGGGATAAGGGTAAATTAGCCCAAAGGGGGGATATGGGTATCATTCAAAGGGGATTTTGGGGGAATTTGAAGGGTAATGAAGGGAAATAGAAGGGGGGGACAAGGGGGATAAAAATAGGAGCTAAGAGGGGGGTGAAATAAGAGGAGAAAGGGGCCTTTAGGCATTTCTTCACAAACAGAGAGTCTTTATAATAGGAATCAACAGAGGGGAATTTATCAAAGGATAAAAGACACATGGAGGCTTCAAGGAGACTATGTTTTCAGAGGAAATGCATTCCTTGAAGGCTCAAAGACAATTTAGCCCCCTATTTGCTTGTCAAAAATTTCATAGGGGGGCTAACACGTACAAACCATCAACCATTGAAATTCTGCAATTCGTCAATTCAAACACATATCCATACAGAATAGGGATAATGTCTACAATAATTACATCATTATCTAATAACAGAATGAATCCACAAACAAGATAATAGAGTCTATACCTTCTCAGCCATCCCCGTAGGGATACTTGTTAGCATATTAATCATTAGACATCATATGCAGTAATTATGATGACTAAAAATTGGTTTATCCTACTTATCCATATTTTGTACTCATTTTGCAGAATTCACCTTTCCTAAATTATACTCTTCGATAAGTTATTGTACAAATTGAATTATTCATGTGTGTTAGTTGGTGCTAAATGAACTACTCAAAGAGTCTCATTACTTCTCCTTGGAAGGCACCTTTCAATTGATGAGGCTCTTCAATTCCTTCTGCAAGATATTGCCGAATCATGCTGAAGAATATTAATGATTATAAATATCAGTGCTCTCATTGTAGCTTGTCTATGCCTCCCAATCAAAAACTTGGCATATGTTAGCATCTACTAGTGCCTTCTTAACCATCAGAATCTAGTTAAATGAATTTATTGCTAGAAAGTCTACGAATCAACATAATCATGATTACATCTTCATAATAGTGTGTTGTTTTTTCCAACATGGTTTGTCGATTCCCTACAACAATAACAATGATGCACCAAAAGTTGCAATACTAATCTTCGAACAAATTTGGATACACTTCAGGTTGCTTCTATTCCTATGTTTTTTAGTCTTAGACTACCGACCATATTGAGATTATTAATAAGACATTTGTGAACAAATTATCATTAAAGCATCAATCCAACAAACACTGTGACAAATACCTCCATATCAAATTTATGTTAGAACACCACATATTTGCATTGATCATTCAACTACTAGTTTGTTTTAGAAGTTTCAACCCCTTGCATCACATCAGCTTTCAGTGTCCCTCTTTACCTCTTGCACATCACATGAGTAGATAGAGTAGGACAAAGACACTGCATTCATAGAGCTCTTGTTACAAGGTTTAGCTCAGATTTCTTGAGCATGTTTTTTGGTATCAAGCCCCTCTAAGTGTTTAGTATATGGCGCATTTGTGTTATTTAAAGTTGAATTCACCACGGCGTGATCTTATTACACATATTGCAAGGCATGCTATATTGCATTTGATTTTCATTGACTGCTATTAGTTTGGGCATTGACCAAAAAATTTTCCCAATTCCCCTGAGGGTTACATTAGGCATCAATTTTTTATTTTATTTTTTCTCAATATTTAAATGTATTTATCTCTCATGCCATTGGTTGATCAACTGGGAGTCTTATTTTGGAGCCAGAAACAACCATCTTGGGATAGAGTAAAATTCCATATTTCCAACCTCCTCTTCGAGAACATGTATTATATCAAAACAAGGACCACCAAAAATAGGTAGACTTCAATACATCTACTCTGTAGAAAATCGAGCGCGTCTTTCCAGGTTGACTGAATCTGACAATACAAATTTAAGCATCAACTTCCCTATTTATTATAGAAATCAAGGAAAAATTCATGTTAAGCAAGGATTATATGCTAAGGACCTTAAATTTCCTTCATGAATTTTATTGTATATCTCAAGTGTATAATTTAGCAGTTTCTCTTGTAGTGGTTTATCCCTAGTGAGATGCTCTGGTAGAAATTGACATCTAGTAAGTTTGTAATTCCTATATCTATATGGCACATTAGATTTGTAACTTTCTTAGAGATACTTGACATCATCTTTTAGTGTCATTATTCTAAGAGAGGTCTTCACCTTTAAGGTCTTTCTATTCTTGCGAGCAAGTGAAAATTTATGTTTCGAGTGTGCATAGAAACTTAAAGTTAATGAAAATATCATCTTGTGTTTTTTGAACAAGTTTTTCACCTTTACATTTTACAATCTACATCTTCGGTTTGATCATATTGCTTCATATTTTTCTTTATCACCTTGTAAACATTGTAGAAAAAATATTCGTTGTAATTTTCACACTAAGCTTCCTAGGAGATTTTGTTGTCTAATTCTCGGCCAAAGATGGAGATATTTTTAATATATCTAAAATTTTCATTTTTTGTTAAGAAAAGAAGTTGGCATTCTACTAGATGCATCATCAAAGGATTTTACAAAGAACCTTGCACCAGCATGCCATATAGTTTGTAGTGGCTCACATATTTTGCAATCTCAGTTAGCAAACATTCTTCAGGGGCATTTGCATTCGAGTGCATTCTTGTTGGGAGATTCCTGATGTGTGATTTGGGATTTGCTGATTGGTATTTTGCACTGTTTGTGAGTTTCTACATCGTGTGTTCTTTGTGGAATCCACTGCAAATGTGTTAAAAAATGAGGTCAGTTCTATGGTTTCTTTATGTTGACGAGGTACATATGGAAATGCTGGCAAAATGATCATTGCAGATTGAGGATGCCAAATTGTTAGACCATGCATCTTATTCTGATTTTATTTTCCTTAAGGAAAAGGATATAAATTTCATTGTGTATGCCCTTCCATTTTCATTTTTATTTTTGTTGGTGAGTAAATAATTTTGTATATATAAGAAATATTTTTGCAAAAGTAGGGATCCAGATAGAAATTTCCACTCCAAGGACAATCCTTTGGGCACACTCAGTGTCTTGATTTTTATTTTTATATTTTATGTCAGAGGCTAGTTGCTCCAATATGACAGTAATTTGAAGTCTTTTAATAATACTTTGTTAAACATGACTTTCATTTTCTTCTTGCAGAATTTCTAGAAATGAATGGATATATTGTGGACTGTTGTAAACAAATTTAGTTCTATTACCATGCTCAAGAGAATTTAATGTTTGTAATTATTGGAGGACAGAGATATACCATAAGAGCTCGGTTCTGTGTTATAGCCCTTTATTAAGACTTGAATCACGTAAACCCTCGAACCTATTGCAACCCTATATTGAGGCTTGGTTCTATTGAAGCCACCATACTTTGGACCTCTTCATTGCAGTCTCAGGCCAGGGATATAGCTACAGGATTTTGACATATTTTGTGCGGTGAACATCTATTAAAATATTAGATTATGTCCTATTTACTGATGCTTGGACAAAAATTTCGAATTAGCTAAGTCACCTATTTTTATTTATGAGCTCAGTGATAAGTTACAAGAATGTGATAAGACTCAGTGACTTGTGTTTTGTATACTAATCTAGCTTGTAAAGCTCGGTCCTGTGGGATTGATCCCAAGAACACCTCAGACTTACCTTTGTGGAAGTAGAGTGGTGATAAAACATATGTGGAGCATCTTTGAATGGATATCTTGTGGACTGTTGTAAACAAATTTAGTTCTATTACCATTCTCAAGAGAATTTAATGTTTTTCATTATTGGAGGACAAAGATATACCATAAGAGCTTGGTTCTGTGTTGTAGCCTTTTATTAAGACTTGAATCAATTAAACCCTCAGACCTATTGCAACCCTATATTGAGGCTTGGTTCTATTTAAGCCGCCATACTTTGGACCTCTTCATTGCAGTCTCAAGCCAGGAATATAGCTACAGGATTTTGACATATTTTATGCAGTGAGCATCTATTAAAATCTCATATTATCTCCTATGTACTGATGCTTGGACAGAACCTTCGAATTAGCTAAGTCACCTATTTTTATTTATGAGCTCAGTGTTAAGTTACAAGACTATGATAAGACTCAGTGACTTATGTTTCGTATACCAATATATCTTTTAAAGCTCGGTCCTATGGAATTGAGCCCAAGAACACCTCAGACTTACCTTTGTGGAAGTAGAGTGGTGATAACACATATGTGGAGTATATTTGAATGGATATCTTGTGGACTATTGTAAACAAATTTAGTTCTATTACCATGCTCAAGAGAATTTAATGTTTGTCATTATTGGAGGATAGAGATATACCATAAGAGCTCGGTTCTGTGTTGTAGCCTTTTATTAAGACTTGAATCAGTTAAACCCCCCAACCTATTGCAACCCTATATTGAGGCTTGGTTCTATTGAAGCCTCCATACTTTGGACCTCTTCATTGCAGTCTCAGGCCAGGGATATAGCTACAGGATTTTGACATATTTTATGCGGTGAACATCTATTAAAATCTCAGATTATCTCCTATTTACTGATGCTTGGATAGAACTTTAGAATTGGCTAAGTCACCTATTTTTATTTATGAGCTCAGTGTTAATTTACAATACTATGATAAGACTCAGTGAGTTATGTTTCGTATACCAATCTAGCTTGTAAAGCTCGGTCCTGTGGAATTGAGCCCAAGAACAACTCAAACTTACCTTTGTGGAAGTAGAGTGGTGATAACAAATATGTGGAGTATATTTGAAGGGTAAATTAGTGCTTCCTTGGATTTCAGATAGAACAAATATGTAGAAGTGTATACCAGTGTTTATTTGAAGCTCAGGTAAGACATATTTGTGGAGGATTAAAGATTAAACTGTGAAGGGCTCGATGATAGTGGAGGCATGAAAAATCAACAGTAAAACTTGAAGTGGTGACAACTGGAGGCTTATACAAGTTGAGATGAAGAGCAATGTTAATATTACTTATTTGTATATGGAAAATATTACTTAAAACTAGCACATTTGGCGGATTTTTTTTTGTTAAATATTTTTAACCAAGCGTCGGAAGACCGACGCCTTAGATGTCGGAAGAGCGACATTAATTTTTTTAATATTCTAACTTTTTCACCAAAAGACCGACGCCTTACACGTTGGAAGAGCGACGTTAATTTTTTTAATATTTTTACTTTTTCGTCGAAAGACCGACACATTGTACATCGGAAGAGCGACGTTTCTTTTTTAAATATTTTTAACTTTTTCGTTGGTAATGAGACATTACATAAGCGTTAGACGCACGACGTTCTAAATTTCAGATGATATTTCATCGGAATTGCGACAGTTGTAAAACGTTGGAAGAGCGACGATTTGGGAGATGTCGGAAGAGTGACGGTTTGTAAAATGCTGGAAGAGCGACTCTTTGGAAAACGTTGGAAGAGAGAAAGTTGTTTGGAATCATCGCAAAAGTGTCGCTCTTGCGACACTTTATTGAAGTGTCATAATTGTGATGTAATGGCTAACCACGTTTTGCCCGACCTCAATTTTTTGCTCTTGCGACGCCTATGTGTCGGAATAGCAATGAATTGGCCGTCGGAAATTAGGTCAAATTTTCTAGTGCTACTAGATCCAAGATGTAGAATACTGTTCATTGTATCAGAGGCACCATTTTCAATTTGTGTGAGGCAGTATTGGCCAACGTAAAAGGCCAATTGACCCAGACAGAGAAATCAAAGTTGAAAAACTTTGGGTATGGAGCTATTGTTGTCACATTTTCTCTGGAGAGAATTCTTTCACTTGCCCCACAGATTATCTCAGTTGATCATGGTACAGTCAGGGAGCCTCGGATGGTCCGATGGGTTGCACTGATGGCCCATCATAGCGAGGTCGGTGAGATTTTTAGTTTCACTTCAAATTATTTCCATTGGTTGGAGAACCAAATCTTCGCCATAGAAGATTTCCCATATGCTGGGATGGACTTCCATGGTGATTGAGAGATGTCCCTTCCTCCGAGAACATAGTGGGATGACTCAGGAAAGAATCATTTTGACATGTTCTAAATTATAATTTTTATTTTGTTTTTTTTTAAATCGTCCAATACTGATGAATTTTTTTTTTTAAATGCAGATGTTGGTCCACGCCGGCCAGCCACGATCCGTCGCTTCGACAGGAAGCAAAGAGAGCCCATTGTAGCACCACACGAACAGGCAACTGAGATTCTTAATGACCTAGAACACGACTTAGAATGGTTGACCTTGGATATCCCGGAGACTTCACTAGATGATATCCCTCTCCATCTTCAGAAATATGTTATTGGAGTTCCTGGTCAGTTCAGGAGATTCCTGAATAGATTAGCGTGAGTTGTCATGTACTATCATGATCACCACCACGGATAGTGGATGATTGTGCAGACTATGTCGTTTTTGTTTATTGTATCACTATTTTTGCCGATCACAAGGTGTTTTAAACCTATAATCGAGGACGATGTAATATTTTTTGAAAACATTACTCCACTCTATGATATTACTACTTTTTCCAGCTATCTGTTCAACATGTTTATTGAATGTTGTTTTGATTTACTACTTTAATGTTGTAAATGTCTGTTTATAACACTAGTAGCTAATGCATCAACCAATGTGTTTAAATTTCTCGGAATGTGTTGATATTCAATGTAATCAAACTCTCGTTCCAAGAGACATACCTTCAAAAATAATCTCAATAATACTGGATTTTTAATTGCATATAAACGATTTAAATGTAATACAATGAGTTCAAAATATAACCTAACGATCAAATGTCGAATTCGAAATGAAATGGATTCAGATAATAGCTCAATCACTGTGCTATATTCTATAATATTATTCTTTGTTTGGCTGAGGCTTACCCCATGCATAAATATTAATTCATCAGTGGGTGAATAAATAACCCAGGTTGCGGAAGAAATGTTCCATGTACTATGACAAGCACCATCAACAAAACCAATATACGTTTGAAGGGATGTCAACATCTGCAATATCAAGAGTAATCTGGATAAGCAGGGATAGTAGTAAAAATAAACTTAAACTAGGCACACTCTTATAATCTAAGGCACACTAGCTACGAAAAGAACTAATATACAAGTAAGATCTCCACACAAGATTTAAGCATAATATCTCTTCAAATAAATCACATTTCTGGGTTTATCTAAAGAGATCTCGTCATAATCAGTCAATTCATAGGCCCCTTTTGCAAGCACTTGCTTGACAATAAAAGGACCGTGCCACATGGGTTCGAATTTCCCAGCTCCTAGTTTATCATTAGCTTGGTTGTATACCAATACTAGGTCACCCTATGAAAAAACACGAGGTGTAACACTCCTATCATACTAAGCTTTCATTCGTTTTTTATGAGCCTCGGTAGCTAATGCAGTGGTGCGCCGAGTCTCATCTAATTGAGCCAAGTATAAAAAGTGTTTTTCCTCTTCAGAGGTGGTTGGTAGTAACTCTATGGCTAATTGGAGTGACAGTATCTCACATTCAATCGGTAACAAAAATTCTAAACCGTAAACCAGCTGAAAAGGAGTGAAACCTGTTGCAGTTTTTGCTTAGGTTCGATATGCCCAAAGTGATGAGAAAATCATAATATGCCAATTCGATTTATGAATTCTGATTATCCTTTTAATCATAGTGGTTAAAACTTTATTTATAGCTTCAACCTGACCATTAGCCTGTGGGTAATATGGTGTAGAACTATCGTGGCGTAGACCAAGTTGATATGTCAGTTCGGTCATCATACTGTTTCGAAAATGGATCCCATGGTCAGTAATGATAGCTTGGGGTACACCAAATCGAGCAATCACATGATTGAATACAAAAGTAGCTACAGTTTTTCCATCTTCCGCAAATGTAGGCACCGCCTCGGCCCATTTCGTAAAATAATCTATTGCGAGAATAATATACCCATGCCCCCCATCCGAGTGAGGGTTACATGTAATGAAGTCAATGCCAAATTTTGCAAAAGGACTGAAAAAAATTATTAGGTGAAGAGGAGCTAGTGGTGCACGCATTTTACGATCAAAGATCTGACAATTGTGGCATTTTCAGACTGCTAGAATGCAATATTTAAATAACGAAGGCCAAAAATAACCAGCACGCAATATCTTTTGGGCTGTGGCATACCCAGACATATGACCTCCACATGCTCCATAGTGGCAATCATTTAAAACTTTTTTAGCCTCTTCATGAGTAAGACATCGTCGAAAAACATAGTCCGCACCTCGATGATAAAGAGTGTCACCGGCAATATTATATTGGTGGGATTGGAAATGGATTTTTCGTCTATGTGAACATGAGAGTTTAGGTCTAAAAGTTTGGGTTTGGAGATAAATGATGATATCTCCATACCATGGATCAATGGTACTGATAAGAAACAAAGATTCATCGGTGATCGGATGTTCTACCACAGTTTCTGTCTCAGTGTTTGGAAAGTCACACATAAGTTAAGCTTACACTAGTGATTTCTTTGACTTAGATTTTTCAAATGCTAAATCAAACTCTTGTAGGATGACAATCCATTTAGAGTATTTCCCCCCTAGTAATTTTTTGGTCAAAATATACATCATAGGGTTACAATTAGAGATCACTATTGTTTTTCGTAATAGTATGTAATGATGAAATCTTTCGATAGCTTGAATTGCTACCAAGGCCAATTTCTCCACATGTGAGTATTTGATTTCAATTGGATTCAAATTGCGACTGAGATAGTAAATCACATGTTCATTGTGAGATTCATCTGCCTGAACTAATACCATTCCGATCATGGAATTAGAGGCTGCTAAGTATAAAAAGTAATCTTGGCTGTAATTGGGTGGATGCAATAACGGTGCATGGGTCAACATGTGTTTTAGAGCATCAAAAGATCTATCAGCAATCTCATCCCAAATGAAAAGAATATTTAGTTTCAACAACCTAGTAAAACCTTTGGTTAATTCAGCATAGTTAGGAATGAATCTACGCAAAAAGTTTGCTTTCCCCTAAAAACTTTGGAGTTGGCGGAGTGTGGAAGGAGGAGGTAAAATGATGATGGCCTCAACCTTCGACAGGTCGACACGAATGCCTGCCTTCGAAACAATAAATCCCAACAATCGTCTATATTGTACCAAAAAAACACATTTGTGAGGATTCAGTCGAATCTTATAATGCCTACATCTCATAAATATTGCTCGTAAATGAGTAGGATGATCTTTCCTGTGTAATGAGTGAGCAGGTAAATCATCGAGATAAGGTTGCATAATGTGTTTAATGTCATGAAATGCATAAGACATTTCCCTTTGAAAAGTTGCACCAACATTATTAAGTCCAAATGGTAATTTATGGTAAGCGAAAGTTCCCCACGGACAAATGAATGTTGTCTTTGGTTGATCAGTAGGGAGTATGTTTATTTGATTATAAATGGAAAATCCATCCATAAATGAAAACATTTCACTTCTGGCACAATCATCAATGATTTGATCGATATAAGGGGTTGGATAATTGTCTTTTGGACAAGCTTTGTTTATATCCCTATAATCGATACATACTCTGATTGTTCCTTGTTTTTTATTAACAAGAACACTATTAGATACCCAATCCATGAGAGTGATTGGATAAATAAATCCTGCTCAAAGTAATTTTTCAACTTCAGCTTTGATTGCAGCAACTTTTTGTGGATGTATCTAATGTAATATTTGTTTGATAGGTTTAGCATCCGGGTATGCTTTAATTTCATGAAAGACAATGGATGGATCAATTCCTGGCATTTCTTCATAGGACCAGGAAAAAATGTCACGAAATTCTTGAAATAGGGCTTTGTATATATCAATTTCATCTTTTTTACAAGAAAAACCTATATGAATGTTTTCAACAATTCCTGGTTTTACTGAGATGTCAATGGGAACCATTGTAGAAATATTTTCTAAATTCAATTCAGAATCCGAATTTGTGATCGTTAGAGAACTCTAAGGTTCTTTGACATAGTTAGTGGTGAAAATTGATGAAAAATCATTTTCAAATCGATCAAGATCAGGTAGAAATGAAGATATATGATGTAGATCTTCCCATGGTAATTCATCCATATCAAAAAATTCACAAATATGTTCATTAGTATTGAATACTTGTTGAAAAGGATCAGGAATTGCTGTCAAGGCTAAGCTTGATGTTGAAAATAATTCTTCATTGACCACATTCACTGGATTAGATGCAGTTGAAGGGGTATCAGAAAATGACTATACCTCTTGATATGCTATCTCAAAAGGACTCAAAGGCATCTTTCCATCAAAAGAATCTAGCTCTGATTCTGAAGGCACTATCCAAGGATCATCAAATGGAATAGTGTTTGATGTAATCATATTGATATTAGCAATAGTATGTGGTACGTTGGGTGCAGGCATAGAAAAAGTCCCTAATAAAGCAGAGCCTTTAATTAAACCTACCCCAACATCTTCGTAAGGGATAGTCAATTTTCCAACATGTTCGATACTATCCGTAGAAGCTGGGTCAGACAAATAATATGAAAGCTGGTCAATTTTAATGATCTTTCCATTGTGAGGGAACATGATTAATCGAAAGTCCGATGATACAACAACAGTCATAGCATAAGGCCAACTTCGACCCAGGAGAAGGTTGTAATCTAGAGGGGCATCAACTACCTCCACATCTAGATTAACAATTTTTCCTTCAACTTCTATAGGTAGATCCTGTAAAATACCATACAGATGGAATCCTCTTCCATAAAAACTTTGAGGATGGTTGGAGATAGGTTAATCATTCGAGAACCAAGCGATTTCCAACATTTCAATGACATGATACACGTAGATGCCCCTTCATCAATCACAGTACAAAAGAAACACCTGTTTTTGACTAACACTGGAATCTAGAAAGCCATTTGATGGGGTAGGCGAGGTGTAAAATTTTCTAAATCGAAGACCATAAGGTTCGAATCCTGTAGATCTACGGCTCCTAAAATTGACCATAGTAATTTCCTTTGTGTTGGACATGGTTGCAGCACTTCCAAGGCTGAAATTGCTGAAGGGGAAATTTCCAAATCCTCAACAATGTTGTAGTTTTGAGCAGCCCTCGCATGTGGATTGAAAACTGATTTACGAAGAAGACCTTTAGCAGGAGGTTTTATTACTAAGTCAGGATTTGGTTTCTCGATATGAAGAGGATCAGAAACCAAGGGAGATGTAGCTGGTGCTGAATTATAATTTTCTATTTCTTTACCAGTAATAGGATTTTTACTACCATAGTCCTGCGATTGTGTCACAACCATCAAAATATCTGTTGATGTATTGGAAGAATATCCAATAATTTTACTATCTTGAATTGGAAAAGGATCCTTCAAGACAGAGGGAGTGGGTGAACCTTTGAAGAACTTAGAAACTTCAGCCCTATGTGGACATTCCTTGGTGAAATGATCCTCGTCATAGATAAGACAAGGATAACAAGGTTTCTATTTGTCATCATTTGATTCAGTTTTATCAGTTTTTTCTTTAGGAGATGAGGTCTGTTTATTCTTTTTCTTCCCCTTTTTCTTATTGCCAGATTTCAACTTAGTAGATGAATCTACAATTTGAATATCGACATTAGTTTCCAAGTAAGATTCTCCTTTTGGTGAATCAAGTAAAGTTATTATAGGAGAATAATCTTTGAATATTTCTTCTTATTCTTAGTTGTAGTAACCAAAACGATTACACCATCAGCGAAATGAGACCCTAAAGGAGTTTTTGTTATCTAACCAGGACGCGGTAAATCAAGAATTTTCTCGTACAAAGTTCTGGACTGGGTATATACCAAGTCTAGATATTGAGCTTGAGCAATAACTTGTTCTTCTGTAAAAACTCCTGCTTTGGCTACATCTCCTGTGATTTTTGGTAGCAATTATTTAACAAACCATTCTGCCAATATTTGATCCAGGATAAAAAAAATTTACCAAACGTCTTCTATATCTCCATTCATTAATATGATATGATATATATGTAGATGTACATTGTTTTAGTGAAGTTAATAATCCCATGCCATTGTCGTATCTGACTGGAATTTGAAAATGAGTTAAGAAGGCATTTTCTAGGGAGTTGAAATTGTTAAATGAGCCTCAAGGCAGTTCAATGTACCTCTTAGCAGCTAATCCTATTAACGTTCTCTGAAAAAGTCTAAGTTGAATAGAATCATCGATTAATGAGTTAGATGTGCACCAAAGGTGGTAAGTCATAACATGGTTGGAAGGATCCTCTCCTGCTTTTCCTTCAAATTTTGGGATGTCACTAGGCAACTTATGAGGCATTGGTGGCTAATACGGATGATAGTAGATGGGATCATTCATAAGGTGAGATAAATCCAGTAGATCCAAAGTTGCTATGAACGAAAATCGACGGGTAGGGTCTTGTGGATAACCTTGTGAAACTAAACCAGTCCTAGGAGGAGGATATCCAGTATAAACTGGAATAGTTTATGCATTTGGAATCATATTACCCCCTAGATAACCAAGAATAACTGGACCATACTGAGGTTGAATAGGTGTTTGATCTGTATATCTAAGGTACAGTTGTTGCGGGTAGACTGGATTTTGTGGAACAGGTCCATACTGGTACAACCCCTGATATAGTCGATAAGTAAATTGAGGTTGACTCGTTATTACTATACTTTTACCAGTTTGTCCTGCGGGTATCTGAATAGTAGTCTAAATTGTCAGTCTAGACTGCAAAATAGAAACCTGAGGAATCTGTATCGATGTTTGAGGGGCAGATGTAACAGGAACTGTAGACACTACAAGAATAGGTGTGATAGGTTGAACAGAAGTTTGAACAGCTGTTTGTGGTGGAGTACTAGGTGAACTCAGACCAGGTTGTTGAACAGGACCAGATGCAGGTGTTGGAATTGAAGGCTGTACTGGTTGTTGGGTTTGGAGATAACCAACAGGTTGTCCTGCTTGATAATAAGGTACTTGCATATTTGGTTGTAAATTTTGTTGGACTTGGGATGGATCCCACACCATTCCGGGATATGAGAGTTCCATTGAAGGTTGTACATAAGATGGCCCATAACTGGGTTGAACATATCGCTGATAATTAACTGGATAATTTCCACCTCCTTGTAACATTTGTTGTTATGGATAGCACTGTTGTGCTAAAGGAAGTTGCAATCCTTGAGCAGGATACTACCCTTGAGGTTGATATTGACCTTGAGGCATGTACTGACTCTCAGGTTGATATTGACTTTGAGGTATGTACTGTCCCTAGGGTTGATATTGACCTTGAGGTATGTATTGTCCTTGGGGTTGATATTGACCTTGAGTTATGTACTGTCCCTGGGGTTGATATTGACATTGAGGTATCTACTATCCTTCGTGTTTCCCCCCAAGCTGTATCTGGCTATTTTGAGGTTGCCCCCTAGGCTGTATATTACTACCCTTAGACGTGGGGTTCGAAATATTTCTAGACATCATATAAACTTGTTCATTGTTCAAAGTTCCAGTATTTGATTCATTCAGGTTAGATGATGACATTAGTTTGCTTGGAAAAGGATATGCTCCTGAGAATGTACCAGAGAATGAATGATAGCCCGTAGGAACAGACAGGCCACCATAGAGAAATGTTTCTGGCGATTCAGAAAAAATAGATGACTCACCTGACATGTTTATCTGAGGTCTATAATATATTGGTTTAGAGTAAAAAGGTATTCGGGGTGGCGAATACTGAAGACCTACATTTTGCAAAAAATATGTTAATGAATAATACCAAGAATCTTGTCTAAAAGGACTGTAAAAAATTGATTCATGTTTTCTAAGTTATAAATTTTCCTGAGTTGAAGGGAGAATTACCTCTTCTTCTGTATCAATGATTTCTTCAATACTAATAAGACAAGGAGGAAGATCTTCTGTGATCCGATTCTTCACTTTGGATGCATTAGGATAATCAGGAGTTGGAGTAGTGAATTCTAAAGTAGGTTCTAATGTAGCAGGTTCTGTTTCCAGTTCAGAAATTTCAAGTTCTTCAGGTGATAATTCACTCATGGTCGAAGCAACTTCGGTTAATTCAGAAATAGAAACGGTCTGTGGAGTATGTTCTGCTACTTACGATTGATCTACATCAAAATCAGGATGGGTGATTATAGATGATTCTCCTTGTTCCTTTAATCCAGTTTTACTGATAAAATTTGGTGTCAGAGATTTAAGTCCTTCTAGTTGGCTTGGTGTGTACTCAGGGGGTTTCCCCTGAGTTCTGCGTGATTGTCTCGGTAATTTAGCCACGATTAAAAATTTTAACACACGCAATCAAAGAAAATCTCAATAAAAATTTCCTAAAGTCACTATGAAACAAACAAATGATCACACGACTATAGAATCTAAGAGATCAAACCACACACAAACAGTATATTCCCACACTTAAAACACTAGTTGGTGATGAAATCCAACATCGTATAATTTTAATGCAGAAATGGCAGTTGGAACAGTTACCCCGACAACCTGCTTATTGAAAACAGGGTAGTGCAATTTTCTCGACTTAAACCATCTCGAGTGAAGATAACCCTCCGGAGAGTCCAAGTGAGTCTAGTCGACGTCTGCTCCAGGTATAGTGGGATCTTCTCTCTACCGTCACCTTGGGAAAGAATCCTAAAGTTTATGGCCACTAAGGTTACCAACAGGAAAAAATATACCTGGGGGAACAATCTACGATCCGATACACACGCAAGGGCAGAGTAACAAAGCTCAATCCCCTTGAAGGCTCCTTAACATAATCCAAGGTTTATAGATAAGTGACCCTAGGCTCCTCGACAATGGTCAATCCGAGGTTTACCATTGTTAATACGTGTATATATTCTATTGTTCCCAATGATAAAGGATTGATTACCTCACTGGTTCGGATATGATCTTGTGCTTGACTCCTTTAAGAGGAGCTTTCCATAGCATACATGCTACTATTGGAATTTTCCTACCGCAAGATTGACTACTTGTTTGTTTTACTATCTTGGAGAGTTAAATAAAACCTATTCCAAGACACTAGCCTAAGCTATGTTGGTGGAAAGAGCCTCAGGAAATAAAAATTTGCGAGATTGATTTTAATTAAGTGTTACTTTTAGTTGGTTGTTTCTTAGGAAAATGGGCATGAAAGTGAAACTTCAATGATGTATAATGACCCGACTCCAAAAAACACTAAAATTCATCTATATGGGAAACAATTCATTCCTTTTCAATGAAACCTATTTAAAAGGAGTTGAGGGATGAAATTTCTTTTATAACATCAATCCTTCCTTTTAAAACAAGAATATATGAAAATAAATCTTTTTCATGAGAACTCAATGATTAATTGCTCAAAAAGAAATTCCTTTTTATCATTCAAGTCTTGAACTACAAATAAAACAGTTTCCCAAATAAAATTATGATTACCTAGAAATCAAAATTCAAAACTAAAAATACTAATTTTGAGCTCTAAAAATTTCTAAAGACTTAAATTTTAAGACTAAAAACTCTAAAAATTTTGAGGATGTTTTTCTTAGTTTGTAATCTAACTAAGAAATCCTTTGCTTATCACAGAAAGAAATCAAAATCATCCAATGGTGGTTTCAAAGTGAAATTCAAAACTTATTGAAATAAAAGTGTATTAAGATTTGCAAATAAAATTAAATCTAATTCTCATAGAAGAAAGTTCTGCTATAATGTCAAAGGCTCAGCAAGAAAACAATGAAATACTAGTAATCTAAGGTATATAAAGGTTTCTAATCTTTGAGCAACACAAAGACAAAGAAAAAAATCATTTATAAAATACAAATCTTTAGAAAATCACTCAAAATTTAGGAATGTTAGAAGAAACTTTCTCAAGAGGCTTTTGACAATGAATACAAGTCTGGGTAATCACAAAGAATCTTGTAAGCTGGTACCAGAAAAGAGAATTTTGATTTTTTCAAAAATTTTCTCAAGGTCCGTAGGTTTCAGTGTAAAAAGGTGTGGTACCACACTGTTTACACAGAGAAACTGCAGAGGTGACCGCACTTTTTTCAAAGAAAAAGTGCGGAGATTAGAAAACTTAAAGAAAAATAAAAAATTCTAAGTACTTTTCAAGGATTCAACAGAGATAATTTGCCCAAGAAAGTATGGACTAATTAAAAAAAAAATGCTTTCAAAATTCAAACTCAAAGAAAAAGAAAACTAATTTAAAAAAAATTACCAAGCGGAGTCGCCATTTTGTTAGGCAGATAAATCGTTCTTGTGAACAAGAAAGATCTCCCTAGTATCACAGGGATAACTAGAAACAAACAAGAAAGATGTAAACTACTTTCTCTAGATTATATATGATTTAGAATTTTCTATGATGAAGAAAGGACCTACCTGTGATCCAATGCTAGTTGAATTCTTCTTCCTCGTCGCTCCAAGAATTCACCTCTTAAGAATCGCAAACAAAGAAATGGAAGAGAATCAAAAGCACCTCAACATATACTAATTCAAAAATCAGAAATCTATCTTAATGATCAAGGAATTTAAGAAATAAGTCATTCAAGTAAACACATAAACAACTCATTGAGAAAACAAGATCCATTTGTATTATCTTTAAATAAAAGAAGGTGTCTTACAACCGCGTTCGCCTTTTGATGTCGTACAGTCCTTTCCGGGTCCGAACAAGCATTTTCCTTTGGTCTAACAAGCCCTTCACTCATTGAACTAGCCTAAATACGAGTGTGTAATCGTTCTCCCATGGATAACATCTAGCAAAAAGAGTATGTTTCTTCAAAGAATTTCTCTATCGTAGCTACCAAGTACAAAGAAGGTACTAAGTATATACAAAATGGATAGAGAAGTTTTACATATATCAGCATGTACCCTTGAGACTGAACCAATGCTTCAATTTATAGGAGAATGAAAGTGGTTACAGCTCCAAAATGGAAGGGATAGAGTCCTCTTATCAAGGGATTAGGTTCCAAAGACCAAGGAATAGGCTCCTTTTATGAAGGAATGAATGTTCATGATAAATGGAGGGAGTAAGGCTTCGAATTGATAACGCCTTCTAGAAACTTCCAGCTAGGAGAATATTCAACCAGCTGGGCTTCTATAATTTACTTTCACCTTCAATTTACCTTTTAGAGGGGTCCGCACTTTTAATGAAGAAAACGTGTGATCGGATCCACATTCTTTAGAGAAAAAGGGTGCGGTGCTGCAAGTAAAGCTAAGGAAAAGTGCAGTACAAGTGTTTTTGTGATTTTTACAAGCTTTTATCCAAATTCAGGACTTGGTCCAGGAACTTTAGGGTTGTAGACTTCTAAGGGAGCATTATATAGGTATTGATGAACCCATATAGACAGTAAAATTTCATGGTGACAAAATAATGTGTAACAAACCCTTCCCACAAAAGGA
>JAXQQM020065896.1:0-63965 GCA_034641835.2 Pinus albicaulis | reverse complement strand
AGTCGATTTGGCAGCAAAATTCTTGAACATGGCACTTCCCTTTCCCTTCCTACCTTCACTACCACCTATCTCTCGTCTACCTCGCACACCCCACCATCAACACATGACAACTCACCCTCCTATCCTCAAAATCTATTCAACCCCACCATTAACCATGCACACTACCAATTTCGTGCAAGGATATATGACCTGTCTCCCTTGCATTTTTTCTCCATATGCAAGGAATATTACCCAAGTATGAAAACAAAGTTCTTCCATGGTAACATATGTTGCTTCCGATGTGAAAATAAAAATTCAACCCACCACTTCTCCCTTGAAAACAACATGGACCCCAACAACCAACAATTTTTCCTTGTTGCTTTAACCCAAATAGAGGAAATTCTCATAGCGCGTGTTGACCCAATATTGCAAGTTACCCATGCACGTGGTGGCCAATACAAATACACTAGTCATACTATTTTTTTCCCATAGGACATAGCTTCTATTGCCAACACCCTGCCCCACCTAATTTCGGACTTAGACATCCTAGTTGTTACCTAGCATGGCTCTCACCAAAAGGCATATGACTTCTTCGTAAGAAGAGCACGTGTTGTTGCAACATTGGACTATAAACTAGTGCCTGATCCCTACTACAACGATGTCCAATTGGACCAAGCTGCAGTGGCTGCCTTGCCTTCTCACCCTATGGATGTCTCTTCTCTCCATCGTCACACTACCTCGTCCTCTCCTGACCTTGAATTTGACCTTTCTAGTTTCAATCACGACATTCCTACACCACCCATACAATATACCTCCAACCTTCCTATTTTGTATCTACACTCCCAAATTCCCATACTGAAATTGAATAAATATGTGACTACTTACACTCTCCCCATCCTACTTCCACCAATATCTCGATTCCTCGCCTTCTATTTCACTCTCTGGATGTCAATGAATACACCACAAAAGGAATCTTTGCTATGGCCTTCCCCACACTCTTCCCCACATGAGTTCCCATGCTTTCTCAACCATGCCTTTTGAAAGTTGAAATGCAGAATTTTCTTTGCACCTCATCCTCTACCATGATAATTTTTTGGCCAACACCCAAGGTTCTCGATATTACTTGTACAATATTATGTTGCGGCACTATTGGTCAAGTAATGATCAAGTGTCTTTGTTAAAAGAAACATCAAGGACAATTTGCCAAGAATCGTTGAAGACCTTCGTACACGCCCTCGCATGACATCCCCTTCGATTCCATATTCCGAACAAATTATTAACTTTGGCTCAAACCTTAGGGGGGCACGCTCTTTTTGGAACAAACATAGAAATGAAATCACTAATATGATCACACAAATAGGTAGTCCTACCTTTTTCTTCACCCTTAGTGCAAATTTGAAACCAAATGGCATGACTTGCACATGATCATGCCAGAAACCCTCCTTCTACTATCATTGAGCTAGCCTAATGGAAATTCCATTATATAATCAAGAATCTCGTGATCTCGATAAGTAGTACATTCATTTTCATTTCACAATCTTCCTCGAAGAGGTCTTGTAAAAGGCTTCCACACAAAAAGAATAATGGTGCAGTATTCACCTAACCAATCCTTCTTTTCTTGTTCTCAATTCTACATATACACTCACCTTACTAATTACCCTTCCTCCTCTTTGCAAATATGAATTGAAAACATAGGGGCTCTGCACACATACATGTTTTCCTCGTTGGAAACTATGTCCGATGTCAAGAACCCTCAACTGGAATTAACCAAGTCGAAGGTTGACAAAGCAAAGCCCTATTTTGATCAACACATTTATGCTTGGAACCCTTGCCCTACTCAACGTGAACCTTAACACTGCTCGCGACCATGATCCATGCATCCTCCCAACACCATCAATATTTGTGTCCTATCACATTCAAGACTATGAAGAACTTGTAAATTGCATTCAAAGGCATACAAAATGCCATCCCTCGTTATGTATTCGCAAGAAAGCCCTACTCTTACCTCGTCGATATGAGTTCTGCGGAATTTTCATCCTACATCTTCATTGGCTATTTGGATGGGGATGAAAAAAAGGCATATGTCCCAACCCGAAATGACGACGCTTGAATGTTCACAACCTTACATGCTATCTATTTAGAGAGAAAACATCAATTTCCAACAAAGCTTCTTTCTCAAAATTTTGTTCTCAACTACATTCGAAATATGCGTGAAAGGAGAGACAAAATTGGAAAGCTAATGCGTATGTCTGTCACGTCTCTCATAGTTCGCGCACCTTGAGGCACCATTCTTAGTGTCATCTAGAAACTCTTCACATAAATGGGGGCTGTCGATTGGGACATATGTGCACAAGAGACATGCCACATGCTCCAAAACTTCCCCTCTCACTTTTAGCCGTCATTTGTTTCCCTCATGTTATTCACCGTTTTTAGATGCTTTTCTCATGCTCGAGGTGCATCCCCCCCAACACCACCCTTCATTGTAGCATACATGAATAGAACTCATTCACTTGAAACACTACCTCTTCTTGAAACCGCACGTCGTGGTCCTTATCCGCTCATAGAAATACGTTCGTGGAAACACACAAACATTCCAAATATTGTTCTTGTCCTTCCTCGCTACAATGCGATTCCTCCTTCTTCTACCGATACCTACTATATTTTATTGGAGTGAACTACTTCTATACTTTCCTTTTCGCACACTCCCAACTGATGTTAGCTCCAATGATGAAGAAATAATTTCACATTGGAAACTTAAAAAAAGCACACATATTGCATGTCATGTTAATTGTCCCTTTGAAGACCCCTCAATCCCCTTGCTCGATGATACCCACTTCTTCAATGCCCCCCACCCTGACTCCATAGATAGGAATGAATGGAAATTCCTCTTGAAGACCTTGTGAACAACCTTGAGGTTGATGATCTTGAAATGCTACATTGTGACTTTGACTCAAACCATAATTGAGCCCATAGTACGATCCCCTCCACTTTGCAAGACAACCATAAATTTCATTGAGTTCAATCGCCTTTTCACTCATATACACTCTACTCCCCTCAAGTTCCACACCCTTGACTCACTATCGCCCATGAAACATGTTTCTCTCAACACTATCCTTTCCACTTTAGAGACCACTTACTCCATTCCCACTTAGAATGATCACCCAAGGTCCCGCTATAGCACAGAAAAATATTTCTTAATTGAACAACTAAAAGCTACATTCCTTGTGGAATCTACTCCCACTTCAAACCTATTGCTCCTACTGCTCCACCCGGTGTTGCAACATTTAACATCAATACACTTACAATCCATTCTAACCTCCGCAGATTCCTATAGGCCCAATGCATCCTCTTGAGGGGAAACCATTTCTACATCTCCAAGAAAACTTCTTCATGTTGACTACATTCTAATCAATGAAATGAGCTTTATTGGGCCTAAACTAATTTCACGCATACACGATCGCTTAAGGGAGGCATTCCCTTCACATCGAATTTACCTTTCGACAATCGGTCTATCACTCCTCGTTGGTGATCTTAGGAAACTACCTTCCGTGAAATACATCCCCATGTATGTCGACACTTCACGCGGGAATGCCTTTGGCGTAGCTTCGACATGGTCATCATACTTTCCACGATCTTTCGTTAACAAGGGACCACCCTTCTCAAAGTTGCTCTTCAACTCCTTACACATTTAAGAAATGCAACTGAGATAGGACTTCTCATGTGAAGGGCTACCTCCTCTTTATCAATGGCCAACAACCAAGCATTCAACAATTCAATGCGCCTATATCCAACCAACCAGGTTGTTTCCATCGTGATAATAAGAAAATTTAAAACAACCGAACATTCTAATAGCATGATCCTATGCAGAGAAAAAACCACCATCTTTGCTGCTATAAAGGAAGAAGATGAACAATTACATGCAAAAGTTCTTATTTGCAATGAACAATGTGTCTTACTCTACATGTAAATTACAGGGTTGAAGTGGGTCTTATCAATGGAGCCCGCCCTGGTAAAATTGCCTTGATTCTCTATCCACCTAGAGAAAAAACCCCCGAGTTTCCATCATTTGTTGTTTTTTACTTTTCCAATAAATAGGCCCACCATGGATGCCTTTAACCAAACCTATGTTCCACTCCCCCAAATAACACGAGGTTCTCACAAAAGAAAATGCCCTTCAAATGGCAGAATGGCATGGGGATTGAACATACATAAATCAAAGGGCATGGCATTATTTAAGGGCGACACAATGGACATTGAAACATAGACCATCAAGGTTTAATATTCACTCAAGATCTCTAGAGTCGAATCTTCCACTTTAATCGCTACCCCCGCATCCAAGGCAATGCTTATAAGACATGTAGGCAACAAAGACGATTCCATCTAAACTTGAAGTCTATACAACCACCTACAATGTGATCGCTACATCCATTTCCTTCCAATCTCCTTCCGCATGTACTTTTAACTCAACTACCCCTGGTTTTCTAGGTCAGTTCCTATACTTGTCACTTTTCCAATTTAATCAATATTTTGTGCTTTCCTTACTAAAAAACACTAATTCCCACATATCACATTCAACTAATTCAACAACATTTTTCTCCCATATTTCAAACTTTCAAGATGATCATAAGTACCGTCCCGACTATATCAAAACTCTATGAGATAGAATCCAAGGAATGTAGCTTTTAGTTGATCAATTAAGAAGACCCCTTGGTTCTGGGGGAATTCCCTGGAAGCGCCACCAATAATGTTGCCGAGTACATGTCAATGATCCAACTCTCACGGAAGTGGCATCTCGTGACATCTCCAATTTAGTGGCCTTCATTGGATTCCCAACTCATCATTATGCGCTTAAACAATCATTACCACATTACCGTGTCCATCATTCAACTCTTGTTGTGTTATTGTTAAAGAGTGCTGACTTTTAGAATGTCAATTTCAAAAAACTCACTGGAGCACGTTCCTAGAGAATTTAATACATTAGCCGATGCTTTGGCAAACTACGTGTTAGATTGGCATTTGTCACATTTACTATAAAATATTTACTCATGAGTATGTATATTTTTATCCCATTGAAAATGCATAAAAAACTAAAAAACACAAAATCACCAAAAAATTATGTATATATATATATATATATATGTCATGTCCATAACATTAGTTACATCAAAAAATCTTCTAAAACTTGGTTGTTTTACAAAAATTTGGCTACACTAAGCCACGCTCTGACACTAATACATCTGCTCCGCCAACTAGGCCTGGATGATCATGATAGCATACAATCGTCTAGCATTCCGTTTTCCCTAGCAATTGTATCTCTCGGCACACCTTCTCTACACCTACAGTATGCCGTCGCAGACGAACTCGAACCTCCCGCATAGGAAGGGGTGGTATACCCATACTGCATCTCCTGTGCTTCGGAGAGTTCATGTAAAACTTGGCATCATCATCCGCCGCTTTCTCGCATCTCCCCATCGGTGCGCCAAACTCGGGCGCTCAGAACTCGCCGTGCATGCGAGGGGCCCCAACTAGTTTGGACAAAGCACATCCAGGTCAAGATGCCAAAATCTTCATGTCAAAACATAATTTTCACCCTATTTTAACAAAAAAAATTGCATAAACATTCAAAAGACAAAAAAAACAAAGTACTCTTCAAATACACCGATCATTTCCTTCTTACATCGAGCCCCCACTGGTGCCAGGGGGAAACAAACTCCGGATTTCCGTGAATTTCATCCTTGCATAGGGATAATCCCCAATCATAATAGTCCTGTAAGTTGGAGCCAATCAAAAATCCATCATCAGAAACAATGGCGACGGACCCTCTGGGCCCGTAAGCAAGTGGCCCACCGAGTCACCTCGACTCGCGCTTGGACCCAATGGCGCCGAACAATCTTGGGCCTCATCGCGGTATCCGCCTCCAAAGATGAAAGAGACAATCAAAGGTAACTGCATTCAAACTCTCTCTCGGGTACGAGTCTTACATGCGTAAGCTCGTCGGACCCGACTGACAACTCCATCACACCACTTAAAACCCGAGGTCGCATGGCCACCCAAGGCTAGGGAGAATCCGGGGCCTTGGTGGCCACATGCCGACTCTTGGCACTCTACCAAGCGAACAATCATCCATAATATAGACCGTAGTGGTCTCACTCCACTGGGGCGACGGCAGATCCTGGCGTTGCTCTCCTCACAGCCCCAAGTGTCACGTATGCAATGCGCACGAACCAGATCAGAGGGAACGTGTCAGCCTCCGGACCCCCCAAGTTGGGCCTTGCCCCGCGACATGACATGATAGGCTGGCCAAAAAGTACACATCATCCTTTTCAATTGAGAGCTCATTGCCCCCACCTGAAAGACATGGTGTCATTCGTCCCATTGCCTGATTAGCTACCTCTGTGGAGGTCCTCTTAACCTCATCGCTCTAAGCGGCACAATTTTTTTATCAATCCGCACTAAGGCTTGGTGATTCATTAAACTTGCGCATCCGTCACCATCTCTCGTTCTTCCCGTTCATGTTCTCTCTCTCGCTAGATACTCATGATTAACAAACTGAATACTCGTAAATGCAACATTTTCAACCGAATAAAACTTGCCCCGGACCAAGTAATTAGTATGTACCGAGTTGCTAGAAAATACTACACGGTGTGCCTAACGCCGGCTCTAGTACAAAACAGCACGCTAACGGTATCCCATCACAAGTTGGTGCTTAACGCGGTCGTTATACTTCCTCGAATTCACGTTAAAGTAACTTTTTTAGGCTGCCGAAATTTTCTAATTTTGAACCAAAAAAGCAACCAAAAGACGATTAAATGATGCCAGAGGTTCGAGCTCTTACCCGGATCTCAAGTGAAGGAAACCGCGGGTTCGTACTGACCGTAATCGCTGCCTGAATATTTCACCCCTTTTCACAAGAGAGATCCTTCACATCATTCAACAAGGAAAATGAAGGTCTTCCGACCTTCTTATAGCAAATTCTCGGGGCATGACTCTCTCACGCTAGTCGACAAAAGTCATGAATCTCGTTTACGCATGTGTCGCAACTATTGAGATTTGGTACCGATGTTCCATGAGTGATCAAGATCTATATGCGTACATACTCATGTTATATCGAGCTTTCTTTACGGTATTTTTCTGGCCAAGTAATCCAAAAACCTCGAGTTCCCTTCTTTCGGACTCGTTAAACTTATAATGGTTGATATCGAGCATTCTTTTTATGGTCTTTTTTCGCTTGATTAATCCGAAACCTAGAGTTACATAATCTTCAAAACTTAAAAACCATGAAGAAGCACTACATTCTTTTTAGGAACCTTTTTCTTCATAAACCGAAACCCTTATTGCTCTTTTCTGCTCAAAATACCACGACATAAACTAAGGAGCCATTCTTTCTCTTTTCAAAGCTCTTTAAACTGGAAAAAGTAATCAAGTTTTCTCTCAAGCAAGTGACTCGTTAAAATTTCAAGTGAGGTACCAAGTTTTTCTTGTTGGACTCATGTAATTCTCTGCCAAAGAGTACCGAGTTTACCCGTCTCCTCGCACTCATAACAAAATGAGGCATACGTCCATCGAACATAGATTTCCTCACTCTTCGTGCTCTTCACATGGACTAACTTACTAAAATAAACCGTTTTGGGTTTACTATTCTCCCTTTGTCGTGTCTGCCATCAAGACATGACAAAGGTACCCAAATGGAAGTCGTCTTTTATGATATTTTTCAAACTCTCTAAATATGAAAAATTCACCGCGTTTACTCATCCGGGACTCGTTAAACCTAACCGACATCGGAAATTAATGGAGTTGTCTTTTCGACATTTTTCAACTCTAAACATGAAAAATTCATCGAGTTTAATCGTCTGGACTCGTTAAACCTAATCAAACTACGTAGTTGTCTTTTTTGACATTTTTCGACTCTCTAAATATGAAAAAATTAATGGAGTTTACTCGTCTCTGGGACTCGTTAAACTTAATCGACGAGGAAAAAATTTGGACGAAATGGATACTACCTCTCGTTACATCGTAAAAGTCGATTTGGCAAAGAAATTCTTGTACATGGCACTTCCTTTCCCTTCCTACCTTCACTACCACCTATCTCTCGTCCTACCTCGCACACCCCACCATCAACAACACATGACAACTCACCCTCCTATCCTCAAAATCTATTCAACCCCACCATTAACCATGCACACTACCAATTTCGTGCAAGGATATATGACCTGTCTCCTCGTATTTTTTCTCCATATGCAAGGAATATTACCCAAGTATGAAAACAAAGTTCTTCCATGGTAACATATGTTGCTTCCGATGTGAAAATAAAATCAACCCACCACTTCTCCCTTGAAAACAACATGGACCCCAACAACCTATCAATTTTTCCTTGTTGCTTTAACCCAAATAGAGGAAATTCTCATAAATAAGCGTGTTGACCCAATATTGCAAGTTACCCATGCACGTGTACAATACAAATACACTAGTCATACTATTTTTTCCCATAGGACATAGCTTCTATTGCCAACACTTCGCCTCCACCTAATTTCGATTTAGACATCCCATTGTTACCTCTACCTAGCATGGCTCTCACCAAAGGCATATGACTTCTTCGTAAGAAGAGCACGTGTTGTTGCAACATTGGACTATAAACTAGTGCCCGATCCCTACTACAACGATGTCCAATTGGACCAAGTCAGTACGCTTGCCTTCTCACCCTATGGATGTCTCTTCTTCCATCGTCACATTGCAGGTTCAAGCCCGACCTTGGAATTTGACCTTTCTAGTTTCAATCAATACATTCCTTACATGATACATTCCTACACCACCCATACAATATACCCAACCTTCCTATTTTGTATCTACACTCCCAAATTCCCATACCGAAATTGAATAAATATGTGACTACTACACTTGTACACTCTCCCCATCCTACTTCCACCACTTCGATTGCTTCGATCTCCTTGGCCTTCCGTTTCACTCGATGTCAATGAATACACCACAAAAGGAATCTCTGCTATGGCCTTCCCCACACTCTTCCCCACATGAGTTCCCATGCTTTCTCAACCATGCCTTTTGAAAGTTGAAATGCAGGACAATGCAGGAATTTTCTTGCACCTCATCCTCTACCAATGATAACTGTTTTGGCCAACACCCAAGGTTCTGATTATTACTTGTACAATATTATGTTGCGGCACTATTACCAAGTAATGATCGTTGTCTTTGTTAAAAGAAACATCAAGGACAATTTGCCAAGAATCGTTGAAGACCTTCGTACACGCCCCCGCATGACATCCCCGATTCCATAATCGAACAAATTATTAACTTTGGCTCAACCCTTAGGGGGGCACGCCTTTTTGGAACAAACATAGTAGAAATGAAATCACTAATATGATCACACAAATAGGTAGTCCTACCTTTTTCTTCACCCTCAGTGCAAACTTAAAACCAAATGGCATGACTCCGTACATGATCATGCCTAGAAACCTCCCCTCTACTATCATTGAGCTAGCTCAATGGAAATTCCATAATATAATCAAGAATCGTATCTTGCATCGTAGTACATTCATTTTCATTTCACAATCTTCCTCGAAGAGGTCTTGTAAAAAGTGTTTCCACATTAAAAGAATAATGGCAGTATTCACCTAACCATCCTTCTTTTCTTTCGTCTCCTCAATTCTACATATACACTCACCTTACTAATTACCCTTCCTCCTTGTAAACAGGAAATGGAAACATAGGGCTCTCGCACATACATGTTTTCCTTTGCTGGAAACTACAACCATGTCAAGAACCTCAACCGGAATTAACCAAGTCGAAGCTGACAAAGCAAAGCCCTATTTTAACAACACATTTATGCTTGGAACCCTGCCCTACTCAACGTGGAACCTTATGTACATCGTTCGTTGCACCATGATCCATGCATCCTCCCAACACCATCAATATTTGTGTCCTATCACATTCAAGACTATGAAGAACTTGTAAATTGCATTCAAAGGCATACAAAATGCCATCCCTCGCTATGCAGCCCGCAAGAAAGCCCTACTCTACCCGTCGATATGGAGCTCCATGGAATTTTCATCCTACATCTTCATCAAGCACATGGGGATGAAAGGCATATGTCCCAACCCGAAATGACGACAGCTTGAATGTTCACAACTCTTACATGCTATCTATTTAGAGAAAACATCAATTTCCAACAAGTTTTTTTTCTCAAAATTTTGTTCTCAACTACATCTCGAAATATGCAAATGAAAGGAGAGACAAAAATTAAGAAAGCTATCGCGTATGTCAGCTACTGCCTTCTCATAGTTCGCACCTTGAGGCACCCATTCTTAGTGTCATCTAGAAATCCCCTTCACATAAACAAGCTAAGGATTGGGGACATATGTGCACAAGAGACATGCCTTCATGCTCCAAAACTTCCCTTGTTCTCACTTTCTAGCCGCTCATTTGTTTCCCAATGTTATCTGATCACTTAGATGCTTTTCTCATGCTCGAGGTGCATCCCCCCCAACACCACCCTTCATTGTAGCATACATGAATAGAACTCATTCACTTGAAACACTACCTCTTCTTGAAACCGCACGTTCGTGGTCCTTATCTGCTCATAGAAAACATTACCAGTGGAAACACATAAACATTCCAAATATTGTTCTTGTCCTTCCCTGCTACAATGCGATTCCTTCTTCTACCGATACCTACTATGCTTATTTCTATTGGAGTGAACTACTTCTATACTTTCCTTTTCGCACACTCCCAACGGATGTTAGCTCCAATGATGAAGAAATAATTTCACATTGGGAACTTAAAAAAAGCACATATATTGCATGTCATGTTAATTGTCCCTTTGAAGACCCTCAATCCCCTTGCTCTGATGATACCTCCACTTCTTCAATGCCCCCCCACCCTGACTCCATAGATAGGAATGAATGGAAATTCCTCTTAGCTACACCCAGGGAACAACCTTGAGGTTGATGATCTTGAAATGCTTGGGCATTGTGACTTTGACTCAAACCATAATTGAGCCCATAGTACGATCCCCTCCACTTTGCAAGAGACAACCATAAATTTCATTGAGTTCAATCGCTCTTTCACTCATATACACTCTACCCCCTCTTAAGTTCCACACTCCCTTGACTCACTATCGCCCATGAAACATGTTTCTCTGAACACTATCCTTTCCCACTTTAGGACCACTTACTCCATTCCTCCACTTAGAATGATCACCCAAGGTCCCGCTAGCACAGGAAAATATTTCTTAATTGAACAACTAAAAGCTACATTCCTTGTGGAATCTACTCCCACTTCAAACCCATTGCTCCTACTTGCTCCACCTGGTGTTGCAACATTTAACATCAATACACTTACAATCCATTCTAACCTCCGCATTCCTATAGGCCCAATGCATCCTCTTGAGGGGAAACCATTTCTACATCTCCAAGAAAAACTTCTTCATGTTGACTACATTCTAATCAATGAAATGAGCTTTATTGGGCCTAAAATACTTTCATGCATAGACGATCGCTTAAGGGAGGCATTCCCTTCACATCGGAATTTACCTTTCGACAATCGGTCTATCATCCTCGTTGGTGATCTTGGGAAACTACCTTCTGTGAAAGACATCCCCATGTATGTCGACACCTCACGCGGGAATGCCTTTTGGCGTAGCTTCGACATGGTCATCATACTTTCCACGATCTTTCGTTAACAAGGGACCACCCCTTCTCAGGTTGCTCTTCGCCAACTCCTTACACATTTAAGAAATGCAACTGCATAGGGGAACCTTCTCATGTGAAGGGCTACCTCCTCTTTATCAATGGCCAACAACCAAGCATTCAACAATTCAATGCAGCTATATCCAACCAACCAGGTTGTTTCATTGCATAATAAGAAAATTCTAAAACAACTGAACATGCCAATAGCATGATCCTATGCAGAGAGAAAAAACCACCATCTTGCTGCTATAAAGGAAGAAGATGAACAATTACATGCAAAAGTTCTTATTTGCAATGAACAACAGGTCTTACTCACATGTAAATTATGGGTTGAAGTGGGTCTTATCAATGGAGCCCTGGCCCCTGGGTAAAGTTCTTTCCATTCTCTATCCACCTAGAGAAAAACTCCCTGAGTTTCCATCATTTGTTGTTTTTTACTTCTTCCAATAAATAGGCCCACCATGGGATGCCTTTAACCAAACCTATGTTCCACTCCCCCAAATAACACGAGGTTCTCACAGGAAAATGCCCCTTCAAATGGCATGGGGATTGAACATACATAAATCAAAGGGCATGGCATTACGAAGGGCGACAATGGACATTGGAAACATAGACCATCAAGGTTTAACATTCACTGCCATCTCTAGAGTCAGAATCTTTCCACTTTAATCGCTACTCCTGCATCCAAGGCAATGTTTACGTGACATGTAGGCAACAAGACGATTCCATCTAAACTTTGAAGTCTATACAACCACCTACAATGTGATCGCTACATCCATTTCCTTCCAATCTCCTTCCAGTAAGTGTACTTTTAACTCAACTACCCCATGTCCTTCTCTACAACTTCCTATACTTGTATCACTTTTTAAATTTAATCAATATTTTGTGCTTTCCTTTACTAAAAAACACTAATTCCCACATATCACATTCAACTAATTCAACAACATTTTTCTCCCCATATTTCAAACTATCAAGATGGATCATAAGTACCTGTCCTGACTATATCAAAACTCTAAGGAGATAGATTCCACAAGGAATGTAGCTTTTAGTTGATCAATTAAGAAGACCCCTTGGTTCTGGGGGAATCTTCCTGGGAAGCGCCACCAATAATGTTGCCGAGTACATGTCAATGATCCAACTCCTCACGGAAGTGGCATCTCGTGACATCTCCAATTTAGTGGTCAGGTTGGATTCCCAACTCATCATTATGCAGTTAAACAATCATTACCGTGTCCATCATTCAGTCTTGTTGTGTTATTTTTAAAGAGTGCGACTTTTAGAATGTCAATTTCAAAAAATCACATTTGAGCACGTTCCTAGAGAATTTAATACATTAGCCGATGCTTTGGCAAACTACGTGTTAGATTGGCATTTGTCACATTTACTATAAAATATTTACTCATGAGTATGTATATTTTTATCCCATTGAAAATGCATAAAAAACTAAAAAACACAAAATCACCAAAAAAGTATGTATATATATATATATATATATATATATATATGTCATGTCCATAACATTAGTTACATCAAAAAATCTTCTAAAACTTGGTTGTTTTACAAAAATTTGGCTACACTAAGCCACGCTCTGACACTAATACATCTGCTCCGCCAACTAGGCCTGATGATCATGATAGCATACAACTGCTCTAGCTATCCTCCTCAGAGGCACCAGGTATCTCTCCGGCACACCTACAGTATGCCGTCGCAGACGAACTCGAACCTCCCGCATAGGAAGGGGTGGTATACCCATACTCAGACCCTCCAGGTTTCTGGAGAGTTCATGTAAAACTTTGGCATCATCATCCTCGCCGGCTTCTGCATCCTCTACTGGTGCGCCAGCCCTGGGCAGCTGTAGTCCTCGCCGTGCATAGCGAGGGGCCCCAACTAGCCGGACAGGTGCCACATCTGTGTCAAGAAAACAAAATCTTCATGTCAAAACATAATTTTCACCCTATTTTAACAAAAAAAAATTGCATAAACATTCAAAAGACAAAAAACAAAGTACTTCTTTGAAATACACTGATCATTTCCTTCTTACCATCGAGCCCCCACTGGGTGCCAGGGGGAAACACTAACTCCGGATTTCCTGTGAATTTCATCCTTGCATAGGGATAATCCTCAATCATAATAGTCTGTGAGTTGAGCCAATCAAAAAATCCATCATCAAAACAATGGCGGACGGGACCCTCTCCAGTCCGCAGAAGCAAAGTGGCCCACTGAGCCTACCTCGACTCGCTTGGACCCAATGGCGCTGTAACAATCTTGGGCCTCATCAGTGGTATCCGCTCCAGTATGAAAGAGACAATCAGTGTACCGTACCCAAACTCTCTCTGGGTACGAGTCTTACATGCGGTAAGCTCTGCTCGAACCCGACGGACAACTCCATCACACCAGTCGAAAACCTGAGGCTGCATACAGTCCAAGGCTAGGAGAATCTGGGCCTTGGTGGCCACATGCTGACTCTTGGCACCTACCAAGCGAACAATCATCCATAATATAGACTGTAGTGGTCTCAAATTCACCTGGGCGATCGGTATCCGGTTGCTCACAGCCTAAGTGTCACGTATGCAATGCGCACGAATCAGATCAGTAGTGGAACGTGGGTCAGCTCTGGACCCCGTCAAGTTGGGCCTTGCCCCGCGACATGACAGGCCGGTCAAAAAGTACACATCATCCTTTTCAATTGAGAGCTCATTGCCCCCAATTCGAAAGACATGGTGTCATTCGTCCCATTGTCGGATTAGCCACCTCAGGAGGTCCTCTTAACCCCTCATCAGTTCTAAGCGGGCATACTTTATCAATCCGCATCTACGGAGAGCCATCAAGTTTGCAGCATCCGTCACCATCTCTCGTTCTTCCCGTTCATGTTCTCTCTCTCGCTAGATACTCATGATTAACAGCTGAATACCTGCAAATGCAACATTTTCAACCGATCAAAACTTTCCTGGACCACTTCAAAACAGCAAAAATTGAGTTGCTAGAAAACACGGTGCGCCTAACGCTGGCTCTAGTACAAAAAATATCACGCTAACGCGGTATCCCATCACAAGTTATGCGTTTAACGCGGTCGTTATACCTCTGACCCGCGTTAGGCGCAAGTTTTTTTTAGGGCGTCGAAATTTTCTAATTTTGAACCAAAAAAAAAGTAACCAAAAGACGATTAAATGATAGCAGGAGGTTCGAGCTCTTACCTGGATCTCGCGGGAAGGAAAACCGTTGCCCAGATTGACCGTAATCGTCAGCTGAATATTTCACCCCTTTTCACAGCAGAGATCCTTCACATCATTCAAAACAGTGAAAATGAAGGTCTTCCGACCTTCTTATAGAAAATTCTGGGGCATGACTCTCTCACGCTAGTCGACAAAAGTCATGAATTCTTGCTACGCATGTGTCGCAACTATTGAGATTTGGTACTGATGTTCTGATGAGTGATCAAGATCTATATGCAGACATACTCATGTTATATCGAGCGTTCTTTTTACGGTATTTTTCTTGCTCGTTAATCCAAAAAACCTCGAGTTCCCTTCTTCGGACTCGTTAAACTTATACGAAGTTGATATCGAGCATTCTTTTTATGGTCTTTTTCTTGCTCGTTAATCCGAAAAACCTAGAGTTCTCTTCTTCAAACTCGTTAAAACCATGAAGAAGCACTAAGCATTCTTTTTAGGAACCTTTTTCTCGCTCATAAAACTGAAAAAACCCCGAGTTGCCTTTTTCGGGCTCGTTAAAATACCACGACATAAACTAAGGAGCCATTCTTTTCTCTTTTTCAAAGCTCTTTAAACTGAAAAAGTAATCAAGTTTTCTCTGCGTGACTCGTTAAAATTTCGCGGAGGTACCAAGTTTTTCTTTGTTGGACTCGTTAAAATTTCACAAAGAGTACTGAGTTTACTCCGTCTCCTCGCACTCATAACAAAATGAGGTATACGTCCATCGAACATAGATTTCTCACTTTTCAGGTTTCGATGGACTAACTTACGGAAAATGAACTGTTTTGGGCTTACTATTCTCCCTTTGTCGTGCCCGGTTATCAAGACATGACAAAGGTACCCCAATGGAGTTGTCTTTTATGATATTTTTCAAACTCTCTAAATATGAAAAATTCACCGCGTTTACTCATCTGGACTCGTTAAACCTAATCAGATGGGACGCAGAGTTGTCTTTTCTGACATTTTTCAGACTCTCTAAAACATGAAAAATTCATCGAGTTTAATCGTCTGGACTCGTTAAACCTAATCAAACGGGGCACAGAGTTGTCTTTTTTGACATTTTTCAGACTCTCTAAATATGAAAAATTCACCGAGTTTACTCGTCTGGACTCGTTAAACTTAATCAGACGAGGAAAAATTTGGACGAAATGGATACTACCTCTGTTACATTTCAGAAAAGTCGATTTGGCAGCAAAATTCTTGAACATGGCACTTCCTAGAAAACTCTTTCGCAGTTAGCTGAACCCTACCATCTATGAGTATTAGCCTTCATCTCTCAGTGTCCCTACACCAGTAAAATCCTAAACACACTCGTTGGTTTTCATCAAGCTTCAACTGCCTAGTACCCTGCTAGAGTGCCTTCTATTGTTCAAGCAGATCTCGCTATCTATTGCTCCTGTTATCAACCAAACCGCTCATTATGCCAGAAATTATTTGTCGTCCGACATCCCCATTTCCTCTTCATTATCTCGAATCATAAACAACATCAGTTGGTTTCCGTTTCGTGTTGACTGATATAGGACGCCTCAATGCCTACCTTTCAACAGATCTCTTCTTATCGACTTCGACACCTTATCTAGGAAGCTGATCCAGAAACCCATCAATACCCAGATACTTGTAGACATCAGTGGTAGGTAGTCTTGTGTTTGATCAGGGATCTTCCTCATTGGCTCCTGGTCAAATGATTCTACGAGTGTTTGACTTCAACTCATTTTATTCACACTCGTTAGATTGTACTGTGCATCTTAGGGACCATCATCATTATTGGTGGCCGCCTTCACGTCTGTTAACAGTTTTCATTATCGACTAGTAATCAGACGATTTCTCACATGTTCGACGACAACTCCTTCATTCACATGTTGAGGAATATGTAGTTTAAGTGAATCGGCGGTAAAGACCTTGGGGCAAAGGCTACATCATTAAAGTTGTGTTTCCTTCCCCAAGTTGCGATATTGTTTATGGAGACAGCTTCTTTAGCCTGACCCTGTTATGATAGACACTTCCACATTGTGCTTATTGGTGGACAGTTTCTTCATATCTCTATTCTAGAGAAATCATGTTGTTTAAGCTATTGAGCATGGGAATGCCCGACTCAAGGCAAATACTATATTTTCTGACATATGTTGTTGTTTCAGGTTTTCCTCAGTCTTTCAATATCTTTATCTCTACACAAATTATAAAGTATTTCGGCCATCGTCTTCGTCTCCGACCTCACACTTTAGGGGGCATCTGTTACAGGTCAAAATACCTCCTCACCAATTCAGAGGAGAAGACAAATATGGAAGGAATACAAAGACCTAAATTAAACCTATTTCTGCCAAGGTAACGCCTCTCTATAACAACACAAGAGCGTTATAACGCATCGGATCAGTGAATGGGCCACGTTAATGGCTAGGGCAATGCTCTGTTTACACTAGAGGGAAGCATTACCCGTGTTTTAAGTTTGAAAAGGGAAAAACCCACGGAGAATGATTTGAATCTCTGGCTTTCCCTCACAAGAGAGTCATTTCACAAAGGAAACTGCAAAGCACCAATTCATTATTGGTCACTGCCATAAAATACTGAACTCCCAAGGAGGAAAAAGCATAGAGATTAAAGAAACATCTTAGTTTTTTCTATTCCAAACTAGTGGAAAGAGAAAGGCAACAATGGCTTTCTCCCTCTCCTATAAAAAGGAGTTGAAGGCTCTTAGTTGAAGGTCGAAGGATTGCTAACGTTCTGAATACTTGTGAAGTAGAGAATAGTGTTATAGTGTGAAGGCCAAGAGTCAAAGAGGTTCCTAGAGAGCTTTTTGACTAAGACTTCAATACTTGAGAGATAGAGAGATTGGAAGGCTGAGGAGGGCTTGGTACAACTGACGATTGTAATCCTCCTTCTTTCAAAATCAATAGAACTGTATCTTTTTTGTCCATTCGATGCTTAATATTGTCATTATTGTTTGAATATTTACATAGTATGATATGAATGGCTCAGATGGGCATAATTTAGAGGTTCATTATATATTGGCTTAAGTGATAGGATATATTTTGTGTTAGAAATTACACAAGTGCTTTGATTTATTGCAGGACTAAGATTTGGAGCCAGTGAAGAAGGACTCTTGTTTCGCTGCCTAGTGCTCTCCAAGGGACTCCAAGATCATCAAAGAGGTAATTTTCTATCGCATTCCATCAAGTTGTTTTAAGTTAATATGAACATGTATATGCCATCTTTGTGAACTGTACAGCTAATCTTATTGTTTGCCTCGGGCACCGAAAAGCCCTGAGAGGGATCTACAATAACCAACAACCCAAGAATTTTACCTTATAGCAGATGGCCAGCAAGTTTCTCTTCCTGACATAAAGGAAAGATGCCTCCATGCCTGGTCTTCCTTCTCCATCGTCTCCACCCAAATATTGACCTTCTCAAAAAGCTAAAGACCTTCTTGCAACGACTTACACATCTTCATGAAAAGGATGCAGTAGCAACGCTTCGGTTCGCTTCGCAGTCCTGCAATTATCATAATGGTACTATCATAGATACAAATTGGTGTTTCCATTGCCATCTAACCCTCTCCATATATGATTACCTACCATTTCAATACCACTGGTTCAAAGGGGATGTAAAAAACATAAAATTAAATTTTCTTTGCTCCAAACACTTTTGGATTGCAGTGAATGCAATTTTATGCTATTTTGTTTGCACTTTTTCTCTCACCATGGTGGATGCAATGTAGTTTGAAAATCTTCCTTTATTTCATAACATATCAAATAAATGTATTAGAATCTAAAGCACCATTTTTATACGCTATTCATTCTTATAAATACATAATGCTTCTTCGAAGTCTATATAGCCACCCACAATGTGATCGCTACATCCATTGCCTTCCAATCCCCTTTCAGTAAGTGTACTTTCAACTCATAAGCCACATGCCCTTCTCTACAAATTCCTATACTTGTATTAATTCTTCCCATTTCATTAATCTTTTATTCTTTCCTTTACTTAAGAACACTAATTCCCACATATCACATTCAACTAATTCAACAACTTATGTTTTCCCCCTCTTTCAGACTACCAAGATGGATAGCAAGTACTTGTCTTGACTTTATCGATACCAACGTGAGATAGATGGAAAACAAGTTTCTCTTCTAGACATAAAGGCAAGACACCTTCCGTGCCCGGTCTTCCTTCTTCATCATCCCCAGCCAACTATTGACCTTCTGAAAAAGCTAAAGGCCTTGTTACAATGACTTATACATCTTCATGAAAGGGATATGATAAGAAAGATTCGGTTGGATTTCCAGTCCCACAATTCTCATCTTGGTGTTGTCATAGATACAAACTGGTGTTGTTGTTTCCATTGCACCATCTGCGTATATTATTAGCTTCCAGTTCAATACCACTTGTTCAAAGGAAATGTAAAAAGAAGAAAATGAATGTGCTTTGTTCCAGACACTTTTGGATTGCAATGAATGCAACGTTATGCTATTTTGTTTGCACATTTTTGCTCGAAATGTTCTTTCTTCCAAACACTTTTGGATTGCAATGAATGCAATGTTATGCTATTTTGTTTGCACATTTTCACTCACCATCGTGGATGCAATGTAGTTTGAAATACTTCCTCTGTTTCAGAACATATTGAATAAATATATAAGAAATTAAAGCAACCATTTTTATAGGTTGTTGAATCCTATAAATACATGATGCTTCCTTTTGTTGATCTAAATATAAAGTCATTACTTCTTTGAATTTGATCAAGGCCATTGTTATTTCAAAGCCTTTCAAAATTTGAAAATTAGTTGTTGAATGTAAAAGGAAACCATCCATCATGTCTTCAAAGTTATAAATGCTATATTTCTTCCTCTATAACTGATTTTTTATTCATTTCAATTTAGTAGTATATTGTCTCTATAATATAGAAATTGAAATTAGTTGTTGAATTTCAAGGCAACCACCCATAATGTCTTCAAAGTTATAAATGCTAGATTTGTTCCTATAAAACTATTTTTTATTCATTTCAATTTAGTACTCATTGCAGGGGCCATTAATTCCCTTAGATTTACCATCGCCATAACAAAATCCTGTTCCAATCTCCCTTGAACCTTCTCCATGCCTAGTTGAAGAAAAAACAATGGTTGGTTTAAAATATGGGTTGTATGTAACTCCCTTCTTACAACACTAAATAAAAATGTAGCATAGATTTCATACAACACTAAATAACAATGTAGCGCGGATTTCATGGTGCATGATCCCTCTCTTTAATTTCAACAACATTCTCCTTGGAGGTGCAACTTTCTTTGCCATTACATGTTGTCTTTAATTTCAACAACATTCTCCTCTGTTGTCTCTAATTTCAATACAAATCTCCTTGGAGGGGAAAATTACATGTTGTCTTTAATTTAAACAAAATTATCCTATGTTGTCTTTAATTGCAACAAAAATATCCTTTGAGGGGCAAACTTGTCTGTCTGATACTTAATAAAATGTGTATAAAGGTGACCTACCCTGAAAATTTTGTGAGTTATACAACTTTTTTATTTCTGCCTTTATTTCTTCTAATCATATTTTATTGCAAAGGACACAAAAACATAGTCCCTATTGTTGTCACATACAATGTCCTTATTCATGGCTTCTGTAAGAAAGGAAAGCTAGCACAGGATAGGAAATTCTTCTACGGGATGCCCAACAAGAAATAGTCCCTGATGTTGTCACATACAATGCATTTTTTAATGGCCACATTAAGGAATGGAAACACAAGGAGCCCATAAAAGTACTTCATGAGATGATGGACAAAAGGATTAATCCAAATCTTATCACATTCAATGTCCTTATTGATGGTTATTGCAAAGCAAGCAAACTTATTGTTGGTTATTGCAAAGAAAACAAACTTCAAAAAAATCTCGGGTTGTTACATGTTATGGTTGAAATAGGCTATGAACCTGTTCATACCACACATAATACACTTATAGCTGGCTTCTGCAAGGTGGGTACTCTAGACAGGGCCAGTCATCTCCTTCACAAGATGTTGGAGAAAGACAACCTTTCTCACTATAGTACATTAACAGATGGACTCTGTAAGCATCACAAAAAATACAAAGCTTAAGAGACCTTCTATGAGATTCCAGAACAAGCTAAAAATATGTTGTTACAAAAAACATATTTATGGACAGACCTTGAAAAGTCGTTAATCTTAACAAGTAAATAAAGTTAAACTACATATACCTCCCTCTACATTATTGTATGGCATCTTAAAAAAGGATTGGACATAACGTTACGAGATATTCAAGAGAAAACAATAGGATCCATGAAGGTATTGCTCAAATGCACATCACAAGCTTCAGTAGTTGTGACTAACTTGCAATTGATAAAGTTCACATCTGACATTTCCAATACTTTACAAGCAAACTATCTGAAACAAATTTTCCAGTTGAGCTTAAATAGGTGATATGAGTGGCACTTCCATAAGTACACTGGTTGTTTATTCTTAAAACACATTTCCAATGACATATTCACAACAATAATCTAGAATTGGATTGACACACTAGTTATTAGCTTGTCTTTGTTGTTGACAAACTGTACCATGAGAAGTTCACTAGTGACTTGTACTTTTTGAAATGGACTAAATTGGTTTCATGTATTGAACTAAAGCTTGTTTTCAATTTCACAGCTTGCTTTGGCATGCCTCCTATTTATGTTTTTGTCGAAATTTTTTTTTGCATTCATTGAATACCCAAATTTCACATCTATTGAGTAATTTTTCTTGTTATGATATACACCTAGTATTAATGATTGTCATCATATACCTTCGTGCAATGCATGTTTGTTAATTAGACATCTCCGACCACTTAAATGTCCTGTCTCTACTGTCCAACTTGCAGTCGTCAAGGAAACTATTATATTGTTGGCCTCCTGTTGTAACTTTCCAGTAATCAGCTTGATTGGAAAGTTATCATTTTTATGCCCCTTTGAGAGGATATCAATTCGAAACAAATCCATTTTTTAGTTATTTTATTTACATCCAGGTTAGGCAGTTTAGTATATGAGACTTGGTTTAATCTATGGCAAACAAATGCAATGTCTGTTGAAATTCAAGGACCATTTTCTCTGTTTCCACCGGGACTCCTAAGCATTGGACCTCCAATATTTCAACTCTATTCAAGTAGTACCTTGAGGGAAATGATGCTTCCCTTGCTTTGCTTGTCTAGAGTACAGTAGCATTATTAGTTGCAAAGGTTGTGTGTGAAAGGATGATTCCCTTGCTTTGCTTATCTAGACTATACTAACATTATTACTTGTAAATGTCGTGTGTGGATATAGAAGCCAAGTTTTATGGATTTTTACTGCAATTCTTATAAGCACATTCTCTATTTGTTTGGTTTGCAAGAACATGGACTAAAAAAAAATTGTGACCAGGAGCATGGACTGAAAAAAAATTGTGATTTTAATAGTCAGATGCTTGCATGTCCCTTCAGAACAAATTTGTTTCAAAATCTTCATTCTTTAATACATTCACATGATCTGTGACTAATAAGAAGCTTGGGAAATTTATGAAACCTGTCAATGGCTTAATTAATTGCAATCGTGCACGCATATGGATAAAACCCCTAGTTTTCTATTTAATTTCGAAGTATGTATATTCAATGCTCATAGTATATCAAATCTTGGTTTTCGAAATGATTTCGAAATAAGTTTTATACGAGTGTTATAATTGATAGCTTTGTTGAATCATACTCTTTCTGTTATTATTGCTTAATACATTTTTACCTTCTATTTTGAAAAATTGCATGGTTCTTTACTGTGATATCTATAAAATATGTGGCATGGTTCATGGGGAAACCTAGCAAGACAAATTCAAAACTAGGGGTTCAGGTCTGAACATAATTGCAAGACCATTAAGGCACAAGAAAATAGAAACTTTCCCAATCACAAAGTAAGGGAAATTTGATGATGGAAAGGGAAGACTTCATTTCACCATATTAAGGTTACTAATGAGCAAGGGAAGGGACTTTCCTTATAATAGTGCCTCTCACCGTTTTTCACCCCTCCTTCTAGGAATTAAAATTTTTCCTGTGATGTTATATCCACTGTTGTCAACTTCAAAAGTTGTTACTAATTTTCTTTTAACATCCAATTCACAGGTGTAATAACATGGGTAAAATCATTCTGGACATCGTCGGACATCAACAATCATAATATATGAGTGAATTTGTTTAAGTTGTTTCATCATGTAACCACAATAGATGAGTGAAGTTGTTTAAGTTGTTTCATCCTGTAACCAGGGAGCAGCTCATACCTAAGAAAATCCCTCTACAAATATCAAGGCTGTGGAAATGAAGATATGCGCAATATACCCTCATAATACACTTCACATTTTGCAGAAACATGCATTTGTGCAACATCTTAGAGCCCTTAATATATGCCAATTGCCTAAGACCTAACAATCACATTATCATAGCCCACCACTATTTGTAACATATTTTAGTATCTCAAACTATTCAATAAAACATATCTACAATACATAATAACTCTTCAAACTTCAATAGTAGCCTCTTCAATTTTCCAAGATACATGACCTCGCTACATCACTTTTGTTTGGATTCTCTAGCAAAAGACCTTTCAATTGTTCACACAAAATGCACCTCTTTCATTTGTAAAATCTACCATTTGTATTTTCCTAGCATATTTCATCTGGCATCATCATGTAATTGTTGTTGTAATGGCAAACTTTAATTTCACTTGCACTACCAAGCATATATACACCTCTCTTGGATGAAAAGTAACCTACTTAAATAATTTTTTCCCATTTTACTTTCTACCTCTCTCCCCTGCCTCGAAACACCTTGACCTAACAACTTCCAATATTCTGAAAGCCCAACATTTCAGTTCTCTACTTTACCATTTCCATTCATTTCTCCTCCCTCGCCAACTATTTCCAGATAGCTTCCACATCCACACTCAAACTCTCTTCCCTGTAGCACTGCCACAACGACACTATACATTCCTACACTTCTATAGGCGTGTCTTTGTGCCCTCTAGATACAAATGCTAATATAATCATGGTGAGGAATCATTCCACTTGGGTTGGCATCCAATTGAAAACACCGGTAGAAGCTCAACAAGGAGACTGTGGTGGGAAGTCTAGAGGAATGTTGTTCAACTATCACATCACATTCCAGCTCCTTTGTAGTGTACGGCTAAGAGGAGGTACTGCACTGCAGCTTGTACGGAGACCAAGAAGGCTTGGACGGTAACGAACTTCGAGAAATTATGAAATCAAAAGGGTGGGCCCACTTAGATATCATTACATATGTAAGCCACGAGGGGCAGGGAATGATATGGCCAGGAAATCAGACAAATGGCAGTGAAGTCGTTTGGACGTGGGGTGGAGTATTGTAGGAGCAATGAAGTTCCATGCAAGGGCTCAGTATAATGTCATCATTGAACAACGTTTGGTCAATAAGCAGATAAGTTTGCAGCAGTTTGAACAGGGGATTTTTTGGTGTGATTTTGTTTTTTTCTTCGTTTTACTTTTTAATTTTATTTGAAATTCAGTTGTAATTTGAAATTGTTGAGCAGATAAGTTTGCAGCAGTTTGACAAGGTGATTTTTGGGTGTGATTTCGTTTTTTCCTTGGTTTTATTTTTGAATTTTATTTGAAATTTAGTTGTAATTTGAAAGGGTTGATTTTACATAATTGAAAAAATTTCAAATTGATATTTTTTTTCTGCATTTAAAAATGTAATTTAAATAATAAAACATTATCATTTAACTCATAATTACTAATTCTTAATTTAAATTAGGATTGAAATTGGATACAATATGATAAAAATTAAAAACAAAATTCAATTTGAAAAAATAAAACCAAAATATATATCTTAAATACTTGGATATATGTTTTTTCTTTCCTCTAAAGATGATAATGCATTATGTTTATTTTTTTTCTTTTTTATTTTAAATTTTAAATCATTTTTAATAAGTCAAGATAATATAACATGTTGCATTATAAATACAATTAAAAAAAAAAAAACACTATCTACACTCACTTTCTTGTAACCACTGCCTTAATCATTAACTAATTGTTAGGCTATTGTTAAGAGTTCTTAAAACATTTACTGTTATTATGTTGGAAACAAAACATTATGAACAGAAATTTATTTTTGGGATTAAATGAAAAGACAAATTATGAAACTAGTTTCATACCGTAAAGACTAATGGTAAAAAGTAAATTCAAGATCTGGATTTGGTTGAACAAAAATCAGTGCAAACAGTTGCCCAAACCTCTGGGAATAAAAGGGTAATTCTAGGGAGGTTTGGGGATTCGATTGAGTAACTGAGGAAAAGAGGAAAATTCTGGTTAGTAATTCTTGATCTGGAGCTCACCAGAGGAATACTCAGATTGTCCCGAGTTCTCTTCCAGAATTTTGTAAGAAAAAAACAAGGGAGAGTTAGAGGACGTAATTGCCTCACCCGTGGAAGGGAGGCAAACATTTATCAGTCAGATAAAAGTACAGATAAGTATTTTGTTTAAGTTCTACAAATGAAAACTGAAAACATGTATTCTCTGATTAAATTTGAGGTTGAATCTGAAATGTGTTATATAAATTGAATGTTGATTTACTTCTGTGGTTTAATCTGGGAAAATGTACCGACAGAAAAAATACCTGTTGAGTAAATAGAGCTTTAAATTGTTTATTAAATATCAATTATTAGAAAGGAAAAGATTATATGAATTATTTAATCATACTGTTAAATATTAGACGAAGGACTGTTAACCTAGTTCCTTAACTAAGACTCTGGGCTAGTTGTCCTCAAGGCCTATGATAATACACGGACAATAGTGGTCCGGTCATGTAAAATAAAATGTGATCATAACTAGATATAACCATGAAATAAGAGAAATGGAGACTTATATGTATTTTCTAAATCATTGTATGTTATAGAAAATATAGCAGAGACAAAGTTACCGGAAATATATATAGAAAGAATTCAAGCTTCTACAAATTAGAGTAAAATTAGAACTAAAATATATCTACAGTAATGAACATTAAGAGGATAAATTTTCATTTGTAGAAATCTGAATAGAAAGAAAAACTCTCTGTTATAAGAAAAATGTGGAAACTACAACTTACAAGAACCATGGAAATTCTTGGTATTCATACAGTTGTAAGAAATAAATAGTATTATAGCATCTATAAAAAGGGCTATAAGAAATTCAGAACCCTCTTTGCTAATTGTAGAATAACAGAAGGAAGCGAAAAATAGAAATTCTGGTGAATAACCAAACATGAGAGAACAATATTCTTTAAAGATAACAGCTACTATACTAGTATAATTCCAGATAACTAACCGATATACATTTCTTCGAAGATGTATAACTACAAAGAACAATGGTGGAGGCAAGCGTACACTATCCAAACATTGCTTAACCATATCTTTATTTACAGTAATAAAAGAGATAGTCTTAACATAAAATAAGGGCCTTTGGCCGTGACCTCAATTAATAATGCTAGAATCCAAAGTTCGAAATTCAAAACATTACATTGAAGTCTCCTTTAAGAAAATAAGGAATAGCGACCAAACATTTATATAGTGTACATGCATGATAAACGCTGAGATGAAATTGATAGCATATTGCTATTCTGAGACTTAAGGCATTCAAGCCGAGACTTAAACCCGAAATTAATTGGAATATGGATATCTGTTAAAGGCGGACGAAAAAAGAATTCGATCAGGGATATTCATGAAACTTGGGTAACTATTATTTTCCAAAAGGAAAAAAAATAATAAAACCCATAAATGGAATTATTTTACCTGCCATAAAATGGAAACGAAATTACGAGAAAACCCTCTAGGCTAACGGAATAAAACTTCTGAATCAAGATAGGATTTTGGTAAACAAAACTTGATGGATATAAAAGAAAATGGGTAAATAATTCTGATTCTATTTTACTTAGAGGCGATGGAGAAATTACTTGGTGATTTCGTCCTGAAGCTATAGACAAAGCCGGAATAGAAGTTCTTCATCTGGCTACATGAGGAACTGTGCTACCGAGTGTACCATTCAAAAAGCAAACCACAAATAAAATTCAAAGTTAGAACTATTATAACAAAAGAAAACTTTCCTGGCTATGAACCAGATATGAAAACAATTATATAGAACCATAATCATATAAATATATTACCTCCGGCGTAAAAGAAATAAGTTGGGGCAAGCGTTGAACCGGTGGAGAATCCTCAAGGATATACGCAATCACCAGGTTGTTCACGAAAAGGTTCACATAAAGACTTAAGGTCGAGAAATGCTAAACCCAGGGTGCAGGCGGAGAAGCAACCCAGAATTCTTCTTCGGAGACCAAGAGAATGCCAATGAAAGCAGTTACAGCGACTATGTCATTAGTCAAAACCCTAATCATTGCTTGTCGTCGGATAGCTATCTGAAAGATCTACAGTGAGAAGATTGCCAAGTGTAGGTTTAAAAGTACGAGAGAAATATTGACAGGTACAGTGTGATCCTGGCAGTAATTACCTTTGTGCCACCATGCAAATGTTTTTAATGATAAAGAACAAAAATGGGTTGTGAAATTCAATTCTTAATGACACCATTAAACTCACTAGCTTTGGAGGCATTGAGAAAAAATCTTATGATTGTTAAGTTGCCAAAGTAATAGTTCGAGTCTATATATATGCATATATATTTAGGATATCGATGTTATAATTCCTATGCATCCAAGTCAAATTTATATGTTTTACAACTCGAAAAGTTAAACATTTGATTACATGTGTAATTAGAATTTTATATAGTTATAGAAGTTCCCATAATATAAATAATATCAAAAAATAAAAAATAAAAAATATTTTTTTTTTTTTTTTTTTTTACTATGATGTGGTTAGATGTTACATTTCTTTTCTTTATAATTTTTTTTAGATAAATATCTTTTAAATTAATCATATCTAAATTATAAATCACAAAAAACTTAAATCTAATAAATTTTTTTTCAAAATTTAAACCTAATATAATTTTTTAATCTCAAAACTTATTTATTCAAAATTCTTATCAATACATTAAACTTATTTAACCAAAATCTATCAATATAAAAATGATTCTTCATCAAAATAGTTCAATTTTATACATTCTCTCTATTTCAGCCTTCCTCGCTTCCTAATTCTCCAAAGCACTGGTGAAATTGGAAGATGAGAATTGTTCTAAATTTATGATTATTTATATTTCCTTCCTTTTTGTATGCGCATATTGAGCTCAGTAGTGGCATTAACATTTTAGAATGAAAGAATCATTAAAACAACAAAATTGAATTTTCTAATTTGGAGGAATTTGGTAACCATGATTTAATCAAGTAAAAAAACTCTAATAGAGAAATCATCAACTTCATTAATGTGATAGCCTCATTTAAAGATTAACTAGCATTAACTAGTTTAAACAATTTGTTTATTTTAATTTCTGACAATAAATACTTGATGGTTATATGTTGAGACAAAATTACTATTTTATTTTATTTTTGAATTTATTAAAAGAAATCAATGAATGGAAGGGAAGCTGCTAAGCTGTTGGTTTAGTTTCCCAGAATAGATGGTGGTTGGGGACAGTTGGAAATAGTTACCCCCTCCTCATTGGATAAAGTTGGAATCCAGAGGATGAGGGGGGGTTCTGGAAAATGGGCAAGAAAGGGAAAGTATTTTCTTGAGTTGGTATGAGACCAGTTGAAAATAACTTTGGAAACCCGTGTGTGAGCCAGATTGACTGTTGGTGACTGGATTTGATATCCAGAGGTCACAGCAGATTATTCCACTGTTAATCCCGTGGCACCACTCAGTTTCTAGAGCTAGGAGGCAAGCGGAGGACGTAATAGCCTCCCTTGAAGGTTGGGTGGACAACAGCTTGGACAGATCTACCCTTGCAGATAAGTACTAATGTGGTAATCTTGAGTTTATTACGATTATAAATTTACAGATATGTACTGTTGTATTGCTACTTTAATGTTTTTTTTTTTAAACAAATGGAAAGTGTGCCTTGTCTAAAGCTACAGTGGAGAAACGAGTTTTAAGTACAGAGTCTACAATTCTTACTCTCTTTCAAAAATACTCTAGGAAAGCTTAAAATGCCTAGTTTGTAATTACATTAGACTAAGGGTTATTTCAAGTTTAAATTCTGTTGAGGCACTGAAAGAAACCATTCAGTTGGAACTGTAAAGAAGGTGTATTTACTCGTTTCTTTCTTATTTATTTCTTTCAACTATCTTGTGTTAGATAATTTGAAAAACAGATAGGGGAACAGAAAACAAATTTTATACAATCGACAACAGGGTTCTAATCTTCTTTGTAGTGGAACAATGTGGAAAACAAGTAGAATCCAAACATCAGTAAGAAAGTTATCCTGTTAACAGGCTACAATTTAGCAAAACTATGAGAAAGACTGTTGTAAAAATATGTATACTTCAGAGTTTGTGTCAATCACACCTGACAGGTTAGAATGGTTATAGGGACAGAACCTTGTGACGCTCATACATACGGAGGAAGGTATGAGTACAATAATCATAATCCTGAAAACCTGTTATTATGGGAAGCTGAAATCATTCCGATAGTAGCGAAAGATATGGAAAACAAAAAATAGAATTCAGTAGATATAACAAAGAACTTTCTGGCAAAGTAGAAGAGATAAGTACACGAAAAAAAGACCATGGTAACTGTGCATGCAAACAGAGCGCAAAATTAGGGCTTCTGCACCCTCTGAGGGGTGAAGGGTCGGAATACAATATTCGAACAGTAACGTTCAGATATTCATCAGAAGAACGCGCTTATATATAAACATAAAAATGTCGAAAAAACTGTCTGTAATCTCAGAACCAAAATATGGACAATAACTTGCCATAATAAAGGAAGTTATACATAAACAAAGTTGTAAATATGTTGCTCTGTGAGCGCTGTCCAACATACAATAAAACCCTTGAGGAGAATGGTAAATCTCTAGCACCGAGGGAATAAAATTGAGGACTATTTTCTTTAATAATAATCAAATCCTAATTAACAGAGTCGATCGAAGGCTTGTAGCCTTGACAAGGGCTTCGACAAGGGTTCTTTTCTCTCCTGCCATCGGAAAGTATGTACCTGTGAGAATGACTCTGATAGTTAGCCTTGGTCAAGGAGCCTGAAACTTGATAGGCGCAGAAAGGTGAAGGGGTCGTTCATACCTGCAAACCCCAGAGTAGATAGTTAGAATACCGATAATAGTTCTGTCAATAGTAAAAAAAAAAAAACAGTGAACAAGAAGACCCTGATGGGTTAGTCCTCGCATGGGTTGCTTACCTATGAGTCGATATTCCGAATCTGGGTATTCCTGTAAGTAAGCAGAGAAGGGAAGGGTCATTAGCTACTATTTCAATTTGGAGACGAGAAGTATCATTATCCACAAGCATGGTTGCAGACAGGTGGTTAGGTAGTGTAGAATAGGCGTGTGGAAAAACATACCAGCGTAAACCTGAAACGGAATGAACCCTTTTGGAGTAAAATCGACCCCAAAGCATGGGGAAGCTCCAAGTTTCGTGCACCCTGCCATCGCACGCATTAAGGAATTAAACCTCATCCTTCTTTAAAGAAAAACAACAAGAAGTTATCATTCAGATAAACAATCGAAAAAGGAAACTAAGAAGAGTTGTTATCATCTTGACCGAGATGCTGTGGAGTATAGGTTTAACCGGTATTTAAATGAAACTGTGCGGAGGTCACGAACATGCATCCCAATGGCGCCATGGACGCCGATGAAATCAAGGGAACAACCTTTCATTAATTCTCTGTCTACTGGAAGTGAATCCACCAGAAAACCGCGCTATGTATTCGGCAAGTTAGACTAGAGAGCTGGAAGTGTATTCTTCCACGGAAAAGATTGGAGGGAATGCGAGACCGGGTTGATAGTTGTGCCAAGAAGGGCTAGCAGTACAGCTGAATAATGAATTGCATTAAGTGAGAAGCCACGGGGAGGGCATAGGTAAGCCCAGGTGTCGAACCCGTCGTAACCATAGAGTTGGCGCTATTAAACAAAAAACTAAAATGCAATATTCACCATATCCAATAACACAAGTAGCGTAAATCTCCAAGCAGAGGTTGGGACAGATGGCACCGATACATTATATAAAGCACAATCCATACCAAGGATAATTAATGAGATCAGCCCAGAAATTTATGAAATTATTGGATAACCATAGCGCCAAGATTATCAAACACCGCGGAACCATAAATTCGTTGGAGAACCAGTACCAGAATTTAATTATTTATTCCTGTACCTTATCTTGTGAAATTAGTGTGATGACATAAGCTTTCCGTATGTTTACCTTTCATTTACTACAATTACTATGGTAATAGTAAGTTCTAAATTATTTTTTTATGGTAATATTTTTGGCATGTATGTGACAAGTGGTATCAGAGCCGGTTACTACACTGGAAACCTAAGGGTCTACTAACAAAGATGTGTGTGTATTAGTGCACTGAGAAGAAGAAAAAGATATGAGAGAAGATATAGCATCTCAGTCACAACCGAACGAGACTCAAGGTCCAACAGTTATGAACCCAGAAATGTGGGTTCAACTAACTGTGGAGCAGCATCAGAAAACGAGTAAACTGCTGGAAGAACAGCAGCAACAAACTGCTTTTCTGCTAAACACAGTACAATAGTTACAAGAAGAGATGATTAGAGTCCGGAAAGACAATGAAAAGTTGTTGCAAGACCAGGAAAAGATTCTGAAGAGTATATCTGATAAAAAAAATCATGAGATGCGGCAACCCAGTGCAGAAAAATAATTATCAACGGAAGCAGAGGACCAGCAAACTAGAAACAACACCACTGGAAAGACTGAAAAGAGTTTCTCCCACAGGAGCAAAAACCATAATAATAATGAGGTAGAATCGGAAAATCTGTCTGATCAGCAGGATTATAAGAGGCAGAAAGTTGAACTGCAGGGGGAGTTTTGTAAGATTAAGCCACCAATGTTTGATGGCGAGGCGGAAGAAGCAGCTGAAGCATGGTTGATTAACATCAATAAATGTTTTCAGGTATATGAGTATAGCAGCAATCTGAAGGCCAGATTGGCTATATACCAGCTGCGAGAGAAAGCCACCCTGTAGTGGGAGGAGGTGAAAAATGTTCACAGTATTGATGAGCGGGACATTACATGGGAATTTTTCCAGCAGTACTTCAAAGATAAATATCTAACAGAAAGATTTTATGATGATAAAGCCAAGGAATTCCATGATCTTCGGCTGGGCCAAATGACCATGGATGAGTATGTCACGAAATTTACTTCCCTGCTACGTTATGTACCTTACCTCAGAGAGGAAAAAGCCAAGGTACAGAGATTTCTGAGTAGTTTGCCTGCTCCCATGAGGGAAAGAATAGAGTTTGTTAACCCTCAAACGATGGATGAAGCTGCCCGAAAAGCACGCATGTGTTACCAGCAGTATAAGACCAAAGGGGATGGTGGAAAGGGTTGGCAGCCCAAGAAAAATCACAAGAATCCCTCTACCTTTAAAAGCAGCAAAAGAAGCCACTTTAAAGGGGTAGGATGGAACGCTGGCAGCAAACAGTTTAACAAGAACCATCAAAGGATTAAGTGGCCAGCTAAAGAAAAACCCACAGAAGCATCAAGCAAACCAGAGCAGGGGCATAATTCTAAACCTCCCGTACAGTGTTGGGGCTGTGGGGAAGCACACTACTACAAGAACTGTCCACAACGGAAACAGAGTGAAACTGTGGCAAACTTGCAGGAGGCATCAACAGTGGGGGACGTGGCGCGAAGCATACCCCGTATAAACGCAGCCTTGGAGAATCGACAAGCTGATTTTCAACCCACAATGATTGAATTGGAAGGTACTATACTGTCTAAACCTGTTTCGATTTTAATAGATCCTGGCGCTAGTTTAAGTTATGTAAGTCCTAAACTAGTGGAAGTGTGCAAATTAAAAGAACAGAAATTTAAAAACTCATGGTTAGTTCAGCTAGCCACCGGAGAAAAACGCAAAGTAACTACGAAAATTGCTGATTGCATACTGGAAGTTGCAAAACAACAGTTGCAGGTAGACTTAAATATTCTACCATTGGGATCGTATGATGTGTTACTAGGAATGGACTGGCTGGAAAAACACTGGACCTTAGTGCACTGTAAGGAAAAGACAATTTATTATAGGGCGCTAGATGGTACGCGTAAGGAAATTAAAGAAATTAAAAATCCTGTGCAATTACGCCCCATAATAGCGTCTCAAATGAGCAAGTGTATTCGAAAGGGATGTCAGTTGTATGCCATTCAAGTAGGGTATGCTGAATCTAAGGGAAAGGCTACAGAAATACAAGATATCCCTGTAGTACAGGAATTCCTGGATGTATTTCCGGAAAAAATTCCAGGGTTGCCACCTAAAAGAGAAATTGATTTCACTATTGAATTACTACCCGGAGCCTCTCCTGTGTCAAGAGCACCTTACAGAATGAGCATACCAGAGTTAACAGAGTTAAAGATGCAGCTGCAGGAGTTGTTAGATAAAGGATATATCCGCCCAAGCGTGTCACCTTGGGGAGCACCAGTTCTTTTTGTTAGAAAGAAGGATGGAACCTTACGTATGTGTATGGACTACCGACAACTCAACAAGCTGACAGTCAAGAATAAATATCCTCTACCCAGAATTGATGATTTATTCGATCAGGTGAGAGGTGCCAAGGTGTTCTCTAAAATAGACCTGAGGTCTGGATATCATCAGATTCGAGTCAAAGATGAGGATATTTGCAAAACAGCATTCCGCACCAGATATGGGCATTATGAGTTTGTGGTATTGCCATTTGGATTGACAAATGCACCAGCAACCTTTATGAGGTTGATGAATGGCATTTTTCATCAATTCTTAGATCATTTTGTACTGATCTTCATAGATGACATATTGATTTATTCCAAGAGCGAGGAAGAACATAAGGAGCATCTGAGAATAGTACTGGAAATGCTGAGGAAGCATCAGCTGTATGCTAAATTCAGCAAGTGCGATTTCCTTAAAACAGAAATCCAGTACTTGGGTCATGTTGTGATAGATGAAGGAATAGCGGTGGACCCCAAAAAGGTTAAAACTATCTTGGAATGGCAAGTACCCCAAAATGTGGCCGATATCAGATCTTTTATGGGTCTGGCAGGGTATTACAGATGGTTCATCGAAGGGTTTTCTAGGATTGCCTATCCTATTACATCCTTACAAAAGAAAGGCAAATCTTTTAAATGGACGAAAGAATGTCAGCTCAGCTTTGAAAAGCTGAAACAGCTTTTAACCACAGCACCAGTGCTGAGGGTAGCTGACCCCAGCAAAGACTACGAGGTGTGCACGGATGCCAGCAAGGAGGGAGTAGGTGCAATGTTAACCCAAGAAGGCAAGGTAATAGCCTATGAGTCCAGAAAGTTGAGAGAACACGAGCAAAAATACTCTGCTTATGATCTAGAACTTACAGCAGTAGTGCATGCTCTCCGAGTATGGAGGCATTATCTACTGGGAAAAAAGTTTGTACTTAAATCAGACCATAGCAGTCTAACTAATTATTTTAAGCAGGCAGATTTAAACTCTCGGCAAGCACGGTGGAATGCCTTTTTGAGTGAGTTTGACATGGACATACAACATGTTAAAGGAAAATAAAACCGAGTTGCAGATGCCCTGAGCAGGAAATTACATGGGATCTATGCAACGTACTTCAACCAACCTGTAAGCCAGCTGTCCGAACAATTAAAGGAAGAGGCACGGAAGGACCCAGAATACAAGTTTTTATGGCAGCAGATGGAAAAGGATAAAGAGCAAGGTAAGCCATCTGAGTATGAAAGCAACAAAGAACAAATGTTAACTTTTCGCGGAAGAACTTATGTTCCTAATCGCGTAAGTCTCAAGGAGTTAATTCTGAATGAGTACCACCGCAGCAACTACGTTGGTCATCCTGGCTACCAAAAGATGCTTACAACAATTAGGAAAATATATTATTGGCCAGGTATGCGCAGAGACATTGAGGAATATTTGAGCAAGTGCTTAGAATGCCAACAGGTTAAAGTGGAGCATCGCCACCTAGCGGGGCTACTGCAGCCCATACCCATTCCTGAATGGAAATGGGAAGTGATCTCTTTGGACTTCATCACAGGCTTACCTCGAACAAGGAAGCAGAATGATTCAATCATGGTAGTGGTGGACAGATTAAGTAAATCTGCCCATTTCATACCTGTGCAATCCACTTACAAGACAGTGCAGATTGCAGACATATTCATGAGGGAAGTCTTTAGGTTGCATGGTATACCTAAGACTATGATATCAGAGCGGGATGTTAAGTTTACCTCCGCGTTTTGGAAAACCTTGTTCTCGGGTTTAGGTACTCAGATACACTTCAGTACTGCCTATCACCCTCAAACTGATGGGCAGACAGAATGGGTAAACCAAGTTTTAGAGGATATGCTGCGCATGTATGTAATGCGGCAGCCAGCTAAATGGGAAGATTATCTGCATCTAGTAGAGTTTGCATATAACAACGGATATCAGGAATCTCTAAAAATGAGTCCCTTTGAAGCGTTATATGGACGATAGTGTCGTACACCAATTAACTGGAGCAGTCCGGAGACAAAGTTAATGTTGGGACCAGAAATGTTGACTGAGCTAGAAGCTGAAGTAAAAAGAATAAGGCAGAATTTGAAGGCCGCGCAGGATCGACAAAAGGTATTTGTAGATAAGAAAAGATCTTATCGCGAATTCGGAGTGGGTGACCACGTGTATGTTAGGATTAAGCCTAAGAGAAGTACCTTAAGGTGGACTTCTTGCGCCAAGTTAGCCCCCCGTTACTGTGGACCCTTCCAAATTCTGGAAAGGGTGGGACCGGTAGCGTATAGGCTGGCTTTGCCTAGTCATATTAAAGTACACAATGTGTTTCATGTATCTTTTTTGAAGCGATATGTGCATGATGAAAAACATGTAATACATTCGCAGAACATTCAGGTAGGAGGAAAGAGTAGAAATAAGTCCTGACTGAAAGTTTTAATACATTTAATGTACTGACTGGTAATCCTGTTGTTTTTTGTTTTTCTCTCTTCCAGGTAGAACCGGACGGAGAATTTCTGGTAGAGCCGCTACGCATACTAGATCGTAGGGAGATTGAACTCCGAAAAAGAGTAGTTACCCAGTTAAAAGTGCAGTGGAAGCACTTTGGACCGGACGAAGCTACTTGGGAGGATGAAAAGTTTATACAGGAGGCTTACCCAGAACTGTTTGCAGAGTTGGGCGGAAAACACCGAGGACGGTGTTACTTCCAGGGGGGAAGATGTGACAGCCTCATTTAAAGATTAACTAGCATTAACTAGTTTAAACAATTTGTTTATTTTAATCTCTGACAAGAAAGACTTGATAGTTATATGTTGAGACAAAATTACTATTTTATTTTATTTTTGAATTTATTAAAAGAAACCAATGAATGGAAGGGAAGCTGCTAAGCTGTTGGTATTAATTTCCCAGAATAGATGGTGGTTGGGGACAGTTGGAAACAGTTACCCCCTCCTCATTGGATAAAGTTGGAATCTAGAGGATGAGGGGGGGGTTCTGGAAAATGGGCAAGAAAGGGAAAGTATTTTCTTGAGTTAGTATGAGACCAGTTGAAAATAACTTTGGAAACCCTTGTGTGAGCCAGATTGACTGTTGGTGACTGGATTTGATATCCAGAGGTCACAACAGATTATTCCACTGTTAATCCCGTGGCACCACTCAGTTTCTGGAGCTAGGGGGCAAGCGGAGGACGTAATAGCCTCCCTTGAAGGTTGGGTGGACAACAGCTTGGATAGATCTACCCTTGCAGATAAGTACTAATGTGGTAATCTTGAGTTTATTACGATTATAAATTTACAGATATGTACTGCTGTATTGCTACTTTAATGTTTTTTTAAAACAAATGGAAAGTGTGCCTTGTCTAAAGCTACGGTGGAGAAACGAGTTTTAAGTACGAGTCTACAATTCTTGCTCTCTTAAAAAATATATAGGAAAGCTTAAAATACTAGTTTGTAATTACATTAGACTAAGGGTTATTTCAAGTTTAAGCCTATTTGAGGCAACGACCCAAAACCATTCGATTGGGCCAGCAAGAAAGGTGTGTTTGCTAGTTTCTTTCTTTATTGTTCTTTCAACTATCTTGTGTTAGATAATTTGAAAAAACGAGATGAGAGGCAGAAAACAAATTTTCTTAATCCTTGAGGTTCTAATCTTCTTTGTGGGTGAGTTAATGTGGAAAACGAGTAGAATCGAAACATCAGTAAGTAATCCGTGTGAGGCTACGATTTAGCAAAACTACAGGCCAGCATTGTTGTAAAAATATGTATACTTCAGAGTTTGTGTCAATCACACCTGACAGGTTAGAATGGTTATAGGGACAGAACCTTGTGACGCTCATACATACGAAGGAAGGTATGAGTACAATAATCATAATCCTGAAAACCTGTTATTATGGGAAGCTGAAATCATTCCGACAGTAGCGAAAGATATGGAAAACGAAAAATAGAATTCAGTAGATATAACAAAGAACTTTCTGGCAAAGTAGAAGAGATAAGTACACGAAAAAAATACCATGATAACTGTGCATGCAAACAAAGCGCAAAATTAGGGCTTCCACACCCTCTGAGGGGTGAAGGGTCGAAATACAAGATTCGCACAGTAGCGTTCAGATATTCATCAGAAGAACGCGCTTATATATAAACATAAAAATGTCGAAAAAACTGTCTGTAATCTCAGAACCAAAATATGGACAATAACTTGCCATAATAAAGGAAGTTATACATAAACAAAGTTGTAAAGCTATTGCTCTGTGAGTGCTGTCCAACATATAATAAAACCCTTGAGGAGAATGGTAAATCTCTAGCACCGAGGGAATAAAACTGAGGACTATTTTCTTTAATAATAATCAAATCCTAATTAACAGAGTCGGTCGAAGGCCTGTAGCCTTGACAAGGGCTTCGACAAGGGTTCTTTTCTCTCCTGCCATTGGAAAGTATGTACCTGTGAGAATGACTCTGATAGTTAGCCTTGGTCAAGGAGCCTGAAACTTGATAGGCGTAGAAAGGTGAAGGGGCCGTTGATACCTGCAAACCCCAGAGTAGATAGTTAGAATACCGATAATAGTTCTGTCAATAGTAAATAAAAAAAAAGAAACAGTGAACAAGAAGACCCTGATGGGTTAGTCCTCACATGGGTAGCTTACCTATGAGTCGATATTCCGAATCTGGGTATTCCTGTAAGTAAGCAGAGAAGGGAAGGGTCATTAGCTACTATTTAAAATTGGAGACGAGAAGTATCATTATCCACAAGCATGGTTGCAGGCAGGTGGTTAGGTAGTGTATCATAGGCGTGTGGAAAAACATACCAACGTAAACCTGAAACGAAATGAACCCTTCTGGAGTAAAATCGACCCCAAAGCATGGGGAAGCTCCAAGTTTCCTGCACCCTTCCATCGCACGCATCAAGGAATTAAACCTCATCCTTCTTTAAAGAAAAACAACAACAAGTTATCATTCAGATAAACAACCGAGAAAGGAAACTGAGAAGAGCTGTTATCATCTTGACCGAGATGCTGTGGAGTATAGGTTTAACCTGTATTTAAATGAAACTGTGCGGAGGTCACGAACAGGCATCCCAATGGCGCCATGGACGCCGATGAAATCAAGGGAACAACCTTTCCTTAATCCTCTGTCTACTGGAAGTGAATCCACCAGAAAACCGCGCTATGTATCCGACAAGTTAGACTAGAGAGCTGGAAGTGTAGTCTTCCACGGAAAAGATTGGAGGGAATGCGAGACTGGGTTGATAGCTCTGCCAAGCAGGGCTGGCAGTACAGCTAAATAATGAATTTCATTAAGTGAGAAGCCACGGGGAGGGCATAGGTAAGCCCAGGTGTCGAACCTGTCGTAACCATAGAGTTGGCGCTATTAAACACAAAACTAAAATGCAATATTCACCATATCCAATAAAACAAGCAGCGTAAATCTCCAAGTCGAGGTTGGGACAGATGGCACCGATACATTATATAAAGCACAAACCATACCAATGATAATAAATGAGATCAGCCCAGAAATTTATGAAATTATTGGATAAGCATAGCGCCAAGAATATCAAACACTGCGGAACCATAAATTCGTTGGAGAACCAGTACCAGAATTTAATTATTTTATTCCTATACCTTATCTTGAGAAATTAGTGTGATGACATAAGCTTTCCGTATGTTTACCTTTCGTTTGCTACAATTATTATGATAATAGTAAGTTCTAAATTTTTTTTTTATGGTAATATTTTTGGCATGTATGTGACAAGTGGTATCAAAGCCGGTTACTACACTGGAAACCTAAGGGTCTACTAACAAAGCTGTGTGTGTATTAGTGCACTCAGAAGAAGAAAAAGATATGAGAGAAGATATAGCATCTCAGTCACAACCGAACGAGACTCAAGGTCCAACAGTTATGGACCCAGAAATGTGGGTTCAACTAACTGTGGAGCAGCATCAGAAAATGAGTAAACTGCTGGAAGAACAGCAGCAACAAACTGATTTTCTGCTAAACACAGTACAACAGTTACAAGAAGAGATGATCAGAGTCCGGAAAGACAATGAAAAGTTGTTGCAAGACCAGGAAAAGATTCTGAAGAGTATATCTGATAAACAAAATCATGAGATGCGGCAACCCAGTGCAGAAAAAGAATTATCAATGGAAGCAGAGGACCAGTAAACCAGAAACAACACCACTGGAAAGACTGAAAAGAGTTTCTCCCACAGGAGAAAAAACCATAATAATAATGAGGGAGAATCGGAAAATCTGTCTAATCAGCAGGATGATAAGAGGCAGAAAGTTGAACTGCAGGGGGAGTTTCGTAAGATTAAGCCACCAATGTTTGATGTCGAGGCGGAAGAAGCAGCTGAAGCATGGTTGATTAACATCAATAAATATTTTCAGGTATATGAGTATAGCAGCAATCTGAAGGCCAGATTGGCTATATACCAGCTGCGAGAGAAAGCCACCCTGTGGTGGGAGGAGGTGAAAAATGTTCGCAGCATTGATGAGCAGGACATTACATGGAAATTATTCCAGCAGTACTTCAAAGATAAATATCTAACAGAAATATTTTATGATGATAAAGCCAAGGAATTCCATGATCTTCGGCTGGGCCAAATGACCATGGATGAGTATGTCACGAAATTTACTTCCCTGCTATGTTATGTACCTTACCTCAGAGAGGAAAAAGCCAAGGTACAGAGATTTCTGAGTAGTTTTCCTGCTCCCATGAGGGAAAGAATAGAGTTTGTTAACCCCTAAACGATGGATGAAGCTGTCCGGAAAGCACGCATGTGTTACCAGCAGTATAAGACCAAAGGGGATGGTGGAAAGGGTTGGCAGCCCAAGAAAAATCAAAAGAATCCCTCTACCTTTAAAAGTAGCAAAAGCAGCCACTTTAAAGGGGTAGGATGGAACGCTGGTAGCAAACAGTTTAACAGGAACCATCAAAGGATCAAGTGGCTAGCTGAAGAAAAACCCACAGAAGCATCAAGCAAACCAGAGCATGGGCAGAATTCAAAACCTCCCCTACAGTGTTGGGGTTGTGGGGAAGCACAATAATACAAGAACTGTCCACAACGGAAATAGAGTGAAACTGTGGCAAACTTGCAGGAGACTTCAACAGTGGGGGATGTGGCGCGAAGCATACCCCGTATAAACGCAGCCTTGGAGAATCGACAGGCTGATTTTCAACCCACAATGATTGAATTGGAAGGTACTATACTGTCTAAACCTGTTTCGATTTTAATAGATCCTGGCGCTAGTTTAAGTTATGTAAGTCCTAAACTAGTGGAAGTGTGCAAATTAAAAGAACATAAATTTAAAAACTCATGGTTAGTTCAGCTAGCCACCGGAGCAAAACGCAAAGTCACTGCGAAAATTACTGATTGCATACTGGAAGTTGCAGAACAGCAATTGCAGGTAGACTTAAATATTCTACCATTGGGATCGTATGATGTGTTACTAGGAATGGACTGGCTGGAAAAACACTGGACCTTATTGGACTGTAAGGAAAAGACAATTTATTATAGGGCGCTAGATGGTACGCGTAAGGAAATTAAAGGAATTAAAAAGCCTGTGCAATTACGCCCCATAACAACGTCTCAAATGAGCAAGTGTATTCGAAAGGGATGTCAGTTGTATGCCATTCAAGTAGGGTATGTTGAATCTAAGGGAAAAGCTGCAGATATACAAGATATCCCTGTAGTACATGAATTCCTGGATGTATTTCCGGAAAACATTCCAGGGTTGCCACCTAAAAGAGAAATTGATTTCGCTATTGAATTACTACCCGGAGCCTCTCCTGTGTCAAGAGCACCTTACAGAATGAGCATACCAGAGTTAACAGAGTTAAAGATGCAGCCACAGGAGTTTTTAGATAAAGGATATATCCGCCCAAGCGTGTCACCTTGGGGAGCACTAGTTCTTTTTGTTAGAAAGAAGGATGGAACCTTACGTATGTGTATGGACTACCGACAACTCAACAAGCTGACAGTTAAGAATAAATATCCTCTACCCAGAATTGATGATTTATTCGATCAGGTGAGAGGTGCCAAGGTGTTCTCCAAAATAGACCTGAGGTCTGGATATCATCAGATTCGAGTCAAGGATGACGATATTTGCAAAATAGCATTCCACACCAGATATGGGCATTATGAGTTTGTGTTATTTCCATTCGGATTGACAAATGCACCAGCAACCTTTATGAGGTTGATGAATGGCATTTTTCATCAATTCTTAGATCATTTTGTACTAATCTTCATAGATGACATATTGATTTATTCCAAGAGCGAGGAAGAACATAAGGAGCATCTGAGAATAGTACTGGAAATGCTGAGGACGCATCAGCTGTATGCTAAATTCAGCAAGTGCGATTTCTTTAAAACAGAAATCCAGTACTTGGGTCATGTTGTGACAGCTGAAGGAATAGCGGTGGACCCCGAAAAGATTAAAACTATATTGGAATGGCAAGTACCCCAAAATGTGGCCGATATTAGATCTTTTATGGGTCTGGCAGGGTATTACAGACGGTTCATTGAAGGGTTTTCTAGGATTGCCTATCCTATTACATCCTTACAAAATAAAGGCAAATCTTTTAAATGGACGAAAGAATGTCAGCTCAGCTTTGAAAAGCCGAAACAGCTTTTAACCCGCAGCTTTTGATCTTTGAGGTAAGTACGACCAATGAAGACTATGAGGAACCCAGGGGATGCGACGGAAGATGATGTTTCGTTAACCCAAGAAGGCAAGGTAATAGCCTATGAGTCCAGAAAGTTGAGAGAACACGAGTAAAAAATACTCGCAGATCTAAAACTTATGCGCAAGAGTGCATACTCTCCCGGTGGAGGCATTATCTATCAAAAGTTTTAGACGGAAATGCACCATGCAGCTCTTCAACTAATTATTTTAAGCAGGCAGATTTAAACTCTCGGCAAGCACGGTGGAATGCCTTTTTGAGTGAGTTTGACATGGACATACAACATGTTAAAGGAAAATAAAACCGAGTTGCAGATGCCCTGAGCAGGAAATTACATGGGATCTATGCAACGTACTTCAACCAACCTGTAAGCCAGCTGTCCGAACAATTAAAGGAAGAGGCACGGAAGGACCCAGAATACAAGTTTTTATGGCAGCAGATGGAAAAGGATAAAGAGCAAGGTACACCATCTGAGTATGGAAGCAACGAAGAACAGATGTTAAATTTCCGAGGAAGAAATTATGTTCCTAATCACGTAAGTCTCAAGGAGTTAATTCTGAACGAGTACCATCGCATCAACTACGATGGTCATCCTGGCTACCAAAAGATGCTTACAACAATTAGGAAAATATATTATTGGCCAGGTATGCGCAGAGACATTGAGGAATATTTGAGCAAGTGCTTAGAATGCCAACAGGTTAAAGTGGAGCATCGCCACCTAGCGGGGCTACTGCAGCCCATACCCATTCCTGAATGGAAATGGGAAGTGATCTCTTTGGACTTCATCACAGGCTTACCTCGAACAAGGAAGCAGAATGATTCAATCATGGTAGTGGTGGACAGATTAAGTAAATCTGCCCATTTCATACCTGTGCAATCCACTTACAAGACAGTGCAGATTGCAGACATATTCATGAGGGAAGTCTTTAGGTTGCATGGTATACCTAAGACTATGATATCAGAGCGGGATGTTAAGTTTACCTCCGCGTTTTGGAAAACCTTGTTCTCGGGTTTAGGTACTCAGATACACTTCAGTACTGCCTATCACCCTCAAACTGATGGGCAGACAGAATGGGTAAACCAAGTTTTAGAGGATATGCTGCGCATGTATGTAATGCGGCAGCCAGCTAAATGGGAAGATTATCTGCATCTAGTAGAGTTTGCATATAACAACGGATATCAGGAATCTCTAAAAATGAGTCCCTTTGAAGCGTTATATGGACGATAGTGTCGTACACCAATTAACTGGAGCAGTCCGGAGACAAAGTTAATGTTGGGACCAGAAATGTTGACTGAGCTAGAAGCTGAAGTAAAAAGAATAAGGCAGAATTTGAAGGCCGCGCAGGATCGACAAAAGGTATTTGTAGATAAGAAAAGATCTTATCGCGAATTCGGAGTGGGTGACCACGTGTATGTTAGGATTAAGCCTAAGAGAAGTACCTTAAGGTGGACTTCTTGCGCCAAGTTAGCCCCCCGTTACTGTGGACCCTTCCAAATTCTGGAAAGGGTGGGACCGGTAGCGTATAGGCTGGCTTTGCCTAGTCATATTAAAGTACACAATGTGTTTCATGTATCTTTTTTGAAGCGATATGTGCATGATGAAAAACATGTAATACATTCGCAGAACATTCAGGTAGGAGGAAAGAGTAGAAATAAGTCCTGACTGAAAGTTTTAATACATTTAATGTACTGACTGGTAATCCTGTTGTTTGTTGTTTATCTCCCTCCAGGTAGAACTGGACGGAGAATTTATGGTAGAGCCGCTACGTATACTGGATCGTAGGGAGATTGAACTCCGGAAAAGAGTAGTTACCCAGCTAAAAGTGCAATGGAAGCATTTTGGACTGGACGAAGCTACTTGGGAGGACGAAAAGTTTATATAGGAGGCTTACCCTGAACTGTTTGCAGGGTCTGGCTGAAAACACCAAGGACGGTGTTACTTCCAGGGGGGAAGATGTGACAGCCTCATTTAAAGATTAGTTAGCATTAACTAGTTTAAACAATTTGTTTATTTTTAATTTCTGATAAGAAAGACTTAATGGTTATATGTTGAGACAAAATCCTATTTATTTTTATTTTTGAATTTATTTAAAAGAAAACAATGAATGGAAGGGAAGCTGCTAAGTTGTTGGTATTAGTTTCCCAGAATAGATGGTGGTTGGGGACAGTTGGAAACATTTACCCCTGCTCATTGGATAAAGTTGGAATCCAGAGGATGGAGGGGGGTTCTGGAAAATGGGCAAGAAAGGGAAAGTATTTTCTTGAGCTGGTATGAGACCAGTTGAGAATACCTTTGGAAACCCTTGTGTAAGCCAAATTGACTGTTGGTGACTGGATTTGATATCCAGAGGTCACAGCAGGTTAATCCACTGTTAATCTCGTGGTACCAATCAGTTTCTGGAGCTAGGGGGCAAGCGGAGGACGTGATAGCCTCCCTTGAAGGTTGGGTGGACAACAGCTTGGACAGATCTATCCCTACAGATAAGTACTAATGTGGTAATCTTGAGTTATTTCCAACTATAGATTTACAGATATGTACTGCTGTGTTGCTACCGTAATGTCTTATTGTAAAAGAAACAGTTGGAAAGTGTGCTCTGTATAACAATGATAGTGGAAAAACGAGTTTAGGTACAGTGTCTATAGTTCTTACTCTTTTCCAGAAATACTTTAGAAAATTCTAAAAACAAATAACCAGTTTGTAATTACACTGGGCTAAGAGTTACATCCGAGTTTAATTTCGGTAGAGGCACTGAAAGATTTCCATTTAAGTAGAACTATAAGAAGGTGCATATATCTGGCTTTTCTTATACCATCTCTGTTTCTATTTATTACATGTAACCTGGCTCGATATTAGATTAAATGAAAGAAACAAATAGGAGAATAGAAAATGAAACTTCATACAATCTATCATAGGGAAGAACTTCTGGTAGTGGAACTTGGTGGTGAAAACTAGGTAGAATCCAAAATATCAAGAAGAACTCAAGAATCTGACATCGTTTAACAACACTATGATAAGTTTCAATACTCGATACCAAGATGGAAAGTTGAAAATCATATTAATGGTATTGCAAGATACGAAATGATAATAAAATAGAACGCAAAAGAGATATAACATAGAACCTTTGCCAAAATAGAAAACATGGAAAAAGACCATGATAGCTACGCATGCAAACAAGAGTGTCAAATAGGATTTGCCAATTCTTGGAAAAAGGGTCGAAATACAAGATTCATACTAAAGCGTTTAGATAATCTTCAGAGGAACATGCATAAATATTTAAACATTTAACAGTCAAATGAAGAACTGTCTATGATCTCCGAAACAAATATGGACCGCAAAATTTGCCATAAAATAGTAAGTTAAACATGATCAATGTTGCGAAGCAAATGCTCCGTAAGCGTTGTCCAACATATCATAAAACCCTAGTGGAGAAGGGTCACTCACAGGCACTGAGGGAATAAAAAACTGAGAAACTAAAACTCTGTCATATTAAATCAGACCCTAACTAGCAAAGATGGTTGAAGGCCCAAAGCCTTGACAAGGGATTGACAAGAGTTCTTTTCCCTCCTGCCGTCAAAAAGTAGTACCTGAGAGAATGATTCCGATAGTTAGCTGGGGTTTAGGAGCTTGAAACTTGTTAGATGCAACATGATGAAGGGGGCCATTCATACTTACAATTTTCAGAATAGTAGTTAAAATATCAATTATGGTGCAGCCTATAGTAGATAGAAAAATATAAACAGTGAACAAAGAAGCTCTGTGGGGAAGTCGTCGCATGAATAGCGTACCTATGAGTTGACTTTCCAAATTTGGGATATCCTGTAAGTAAGCAGAGAAGGGAATGTTCAATAGTTGCCACTACTGTTTAAAGTCGAGAAATATCATTATACACAAGCATGCTTGCAGGCAGATGCTTAGGTGGGTGGGATTAGGCGTATGGAAAAACTTACCAGCGCATCCTGGAACTGAATGAACCCTCCGGAGTGAAAATGCCCCCAAAGCAGGGGGAAGCACCAGGTTTCTTTCACCTTGCCCCTTGTGTGCACTAAGAATAAAACCTTATCCTGCTTAACGAAAAAGAACAACAAGTTAACAGCCTGATAAATATTTCGAGGAAGAAAAGAAGAAAACCAGAAAGGAAATGTGATATTCTTCACCAAGACGCTGTGGAGGATCGACTTAACCTAAATTTAAATGAGACTGTGCAAAGGTCACGAGCAGGCATCCCAATGGCGACATGGACGTCGATTAAATCCGGAAAGCATTCCTCCTTAATCTCTTGTATATTGAAAGAGAAAGCTCCCGAAACTCGCGCTAATGAAAATCGGCAAGTTAGAGCTAGAGTGTAGATCTTCGCGGAAAAGACTGGAGGGAATGTGCCACCGAGAGGATAGCTGTGCCAAGCCAGGCTGGTAGTACTACCGAACATAAATTTGCAATAAGTGCGAAGCCACGTGGAGGGCTTAGATAAACCCAGGTGTTGAACTCGTCGTATCATAAGATTTGGCGTTATTAAACTTAAACCAGATTGCAATAATCACAATATCCAACAACACAATCGGTGTAAACCTCCAAGCGAAAGTTTGGACACATGGCAACGATACATTTTTTAACACGCAAATCCATATCAGAGTTAAGTAATGAGTACAGCACAGTACTCTATGTATTAATGGATAACCATAGCGCCAAGTATATTAAACCCCTAGAACCATACAAATGTTGGGATTCAGTACCAGAAATTTAATTATTTATTCATGTACCATAGCTTGTATCAATTAGTGTGATGACATAAGTTCTTCGTATGTTTATTGTTCGAATAATATATTCACTGTGGTAATAGTAGGTTATAATTTTTTTTTTATATGGTAACTTTTTGGGCATGTTTGTGACAGAAGGCATTAGCATTGTTGTTATATGGGTTCTCGAGTCATAATTATATTGAATTTTAAACGTAATTGTTATTCATAAACACTCAGCGTTGGAAAAAATATCAAATAACCTTTGTATTACCATTACATTGATGTCATCACTCATTTGGATACCTTTGAGTTACTAGTTTTAATATACTAATGGGATTATTTTTTTTATATTTTGAATTTGAGAACTTTATAGGACTTATGTATATTATGTTATCATGATATTTATTATATATCTATATTTATAATGTCATGCTTACTTCACCCTCTACTTCTCTAAAGAGATAAAAAAATTCCTAATGCTCGAGTATCTATAAGATCCGAGGAAAATATTTCAACCATCTTGAGGCATTCATCATATCAAATTTGGTATCATTAAAGATTTGTTTCTATACCGGTCCACTTGAATAATTAAAGTTATATGCATAATCAAGTTTGGATTTACTGAAAAAACCAACATTATATATGTAAATAAATTTGAATTTTCCAAGACAATGTAGAACCTTTAAGACATTAGAATAAAATTAGTATAAACTAAACTCTCAATTTCAGCTATGGACATAGTCTCGGTCTTTATATTTTGAAGTCCATAGTTATGAGACCCATAAAATGATAACACACTTGAGTGTATATTATAACAAGGCAAACAAATTCCTCATGCTACATAATTCTAATTTTCATGTTTTCTAGAGTATTCCTTTTCTCAAACAAGTTTATTTTAATTTATTTTCACATACAATTTCCTCATAGTGAAAAAATATATGCATCAATTTATTAAACGGAAATAGAGAGGATGTTTTTCATTCATATTTGATAGCATTCCAAACTTGAATGTGATAATGATGCATTTTCCTAACTTTAGCAATAACATACATTACTATGTTGCTTGCAATCAAGTCATATTTACTTCCATGGTCCTTACAACTAAAGAGATGAGGACTCTGGGTTATTTTAGACTTCAAATATTAGAATATTACAAATATTTATGTGAACACTTTGCAAAATATACTCTATAGTAAATTTTGTTTTATAATAATCTTGAAAATTTGAAAATTCATGATGCAAATAATATAAAGATGATTAACGGGAGAAAATGTTATAATTTTTTACTTATTCTGATTCTTCTACCAGAAATTTTGTTGTCCAACAAAAATTGACCATAAATACTAGACACTTTTCCACTTAAGCAAAGCTAGTTTTAGGGTAAATCTACTTCTCAAATTGGAAAAATTTGGGGTATCTTGCTTTATGAAATTGGAAACTAGGTCTACCAATTTAGGGGGAAAAATATAAGCATACAAAGGACAAAAAAAAGTTTCTTTAGAAAACATACTTAAATTATTAGTCAAAAGAGAGATAAAATTCATATATTTCTTAAGATTCATTTGAATATTGTGATTTTTTGGTACAAACATAGGGTTTGTTGTTGTTATTCAAGAAGAAGCATAACATTGCTTGAGGCTCTTCAATAAACATATAGTAGAGAGTAGCGAATCCCAAATAAGGAATTTAATGATCTTGCAGCTTATTCAAATGACAACACCACATGGCGTAATTGAAATAAATTTAGCGGCTTAGGTGACCTTAATGGTTCCTATTACTCTAATTACTTAATAGATCTTAAATGCAATCATGTATACTAATTTTTTTTTTTTTTTAAAGATGAAAATGATAATGCAGTGCATATCAATTTCATACTTTGCATCAAAAATCATAAAAATACCATCTAAATTATATTATACACTTAAAATTTTTTATAATTTAAATTAATATTAAATAAAAACTTATCATTAAATTTACATTATTATTCATATATAAAATATCTAAAATTTGAATTCATTTAAAATAATCTATTAACTATACATAATAAGTTACAAATTAATTAATGAAAAACTCAATAAAACCATAAACATAGATTAATAAAAAAAATAAGATTGCTTTGTAATAAGAGAAAAGAGAAGACCTATTTCTAATAGTAAGACTAAAAACCATTATAATGTTAAATATAACATTTTATATTTTTCTAATTCAAGAATTTGAAATAACTACACATTGAAAGCTTAATTTAATAGACATGTAATGATCATATATTACACAGGATATACTTGTTACCCAAATGATATGTAATTTAATAGGTGTCGAACCTTATGAAAAACAAACTATAGAGATGGATAAATTTTGCATAAACATGGGATAGACATGGGATAGTAAGGTAGGAGATCAACATAGTACACCTTTTCATGGAAGATTTTATTAATTTTGAATCTCTACACTTGAACCCATGTCACCAAATTATATATATATATATATATATATTAATATTAATATTAATATTAATATTAACATATATTTATGTTAAATGTGTCAAAGTAAATTTATTAATTTTTTATTTATGTAACTTTTGTAATGAACAATATTAAAGTGTGTGATTTGTATGTGCTATCTGTCTGCTCTCTCTTCTATTTTTCTAACATAATATAAGAGCATGGCTTGATTCCTTTACGAGAAAGCCAAAATATGTTAGGGAGCCTTGAACATTATTGTTTTGTACATAGATAAAATAATATAGGTTAGCAACATTAGATTTAGATAGATTAATATAGGTTAGTGATAGTTAATTTCAGCTATAAACTTTATTTCTACTTGTTTAGAGTGAGTGTGTATAAATCTATAGGCAACATTCCTTTCTCTTCCTGCGAGCTTTGAATTAGAGATGAGCGACTTGTATTAGTTTGAATCGTTTTCATATTTCGTGGACGAACCAAGCATGATAACGTGCACTCCTGCGCCACACGAGAAAGATCCTAGGGAAAAGAAGGGTCTCAACTATAGTTACCAGGTTCGAATTTTGATTCTTTGAAAATAATTTGATTCAAAAAAATTTAATTCAAAAATACTTCGTTAGTATATTTCAAAAAATTCTAAATTACATGTATTCTGAATAAGTATACTGGTTACTTTAGCTTTCCATGCTAAATGATCCTCTCTATAAATTATAAGAAAAAAAAACACCAAGGGATGGAGAGAAGCTACCTGTCAGGCATTAGTTACATCTGATACTTCCAAGCAGATAAAAAGGAAGTGCCAGGAGAGAAGCTACCTGTCATGTAGCTCACCATCGAATAAATAGAGTTATTCAGGGAACCCGCTCCACTCGAAGAATTGAGTTTGAATGTGGAGCTAGTGTTTCATATCAATCTACTTTCTGTTTTATTTTTAATCTGCCCACGAAGCCTTTCGAGGGAAATGCAGGACAAACTTTTTACTGGATTGAATCCGAATTTCAAGTATTTGGCCGAAGCAAACCAGTATTGCTGGGTTTCCGAATTATTCGGCCTGATTCAGTCGAATTTGGTAACTATGGTCTCAACACAAATTGCAACGATCTGATGAGTTACCAAATTCGCCCTAACTAAGGCGAAAAATTCGGAACTAAGACATACACGGAACAGTCCAATAAAATTCGAAACCATTCGCAAAACAGGAGGTTAATCGAACGATTTCTAGTTTATCCACACGCCATTTTGTATAATGCTGACCGTAATACAGTATGAACACAATGGATAGGAGGATCACTTGCAAGAAGATAGCCCGAACCTTGTGCAAGAAAGTGAAAGTCATCATATATTTGGAAAGAAATATTTTGGATTTTTTTTTAAATGGAAAGTTGATAAAATTTCAAAAAAAAATTCAAATATAAACATTAAAAAGTGGAAAATAATGAGAAGACAATTATTATATAAGTGAAAATGTTTCTATTTTGATTTTATCTTTTTTTTAAAACTTGAAAATTTGATAAAACTGTGAAAGAAAAAATTCAAAATAGATATTAAAAGTGAGTAAACAAATTTGATTACAACACATTGATTTTATAATATATATTTCTATTCATAAGAAGTAATTTTATAATATATATTTCTATTCATAAGAAGTAAGTTTTGAAAACTGAATTTTAGATATGTATTTATTGTTTTTATGAATAGATTTTAAAAAATAAAATTTGAAAACTGATATTATATATATATTAGATATTTGTATTTTAAATATATATTTATTAAGATTAAGTTTTTGAAATGTAAAAAAAAATTGGTAAAATACGTTTTATTTTTATTTTTTTTATATTATTAAAATATTAAAAATTAAAATAAATATAATATAATTTTACATATTTAATAACCACTCAATCATTTTGGCCAATACTTTTTTTTTTTACTTTTATAAAATTACACAACAAAATAAACAATGTTAATAAGAAGAACCATACTTTTACATTAACCACCATCTTCAAAGCACATCTTTCTTACGTAAGCTAAATATGAACCTGGACAATGAGAACTGAATGAGAATGGTTGATTTAAACAATGAGAACTCAATGAAAATGGTTGATTTAAAACCACGGATATCGAGTATCTCAAATTTTTGATTTGTTCTGCTTCTGGAGCATTGGTACACATTATTTTAACAAGGTTAAGATGTAGAATTGTCTTCTCAAGACATTATGTACCCAGAATGTTATTCTAGATAACCAGTGAATATACTGGAAGCCCACATATTCAATAGATGGTGGTGGCAATTCCATAAGATGGTTCAATATCGAGACTAGGCTCGGGGAGGTTGAGAAACATTGCTGTAAAGTACATCAATGATGAGTTACATTTCATATTCTTGTTGTAATATGCGTTGTTAATATTTTCAATATAAGCATTGAAGGAAAGTGTTGGAAATAATACTTCCATGTCATGTGTAATTGTCATTATGAGTCTCTAGGCATCAATGTAAAAGTTGTTGATTCATATGTAATGAGCACGAATAATGATCTAGATGTCTTGAAGCCATTGTGTTATTTCTTATATATATAACTGTTGTAATGAAAAAAAATACACATTATTTATTATTTCTTTTCTATTTTTCTAACAATAAATATACTATCAACATGGGTTGTCAAAAGTTAGAGTTTAAAAATAGAAAATGGTAAATTATTAATATTATATCTCTATTTAGATTATTTTATTTATTTTATTTATTTTTCTAGAGCTTAAAAATAGAAAATTGTAAATTATTAATATTATATTTCTATTTATATTATTTTATGTATTTTTATTTTAATGAGTTTACCAAGAAATCATATAGACCAACTTAAATCATTCTCAACTCAACTCCGGATCTACCAAGGGCTGAGAATAACCAAATGTGAAAAACTATTTTAAATAAAAATATAATGTTAAATATTATATCTATACTATACCAAGCTCTTGAACAGCTCTCTACCGAATTACAAACCTTTTCAATGCAATTAACCAATAAGTACACTTTATTTATATCACATATATTTATATTAATTTTAAATAATAAGCCAAAATCAAAATTTTCATTTGAATTTGATCATATATATATATATTTTCATATAATGTGAAATCCTAGTACAATTAATGACCTAATAGCACTCAATAGATTTACTAAAAAAATACATAAGCATAAGCATACATGAAAAATCCTAGTACAATTAGTAGTACTGGATATATGTAAAAAAAGAAGAAGCATAGACATAATGACCGCTACAAACATGAATGGTAAATATTATACCTATACTATTAGTATTATAGTATAATATTAGTATTATATCTATAATATAAAAATGTTAAATATTATATCTATACTATACCAAGTTATTGAACAGCTCTCTACCGAATTACAAACCTTTTCAGTGCAATTAACTAATAAGTACACTTTATTTATATCACATATATTTATATTAATTTTAAATAATAAGCCAAAATCAAAATTTTTATTTGAATTTGATCATATATATTTTTTCATATAATGTGAAATCCTAGTACAATTAACGACCTAATAGCACTCAATAGATTTAATAAAAAAATACATAAGCATAAGCATACATGAAAAATCCTAGTACAATTAGTAGTACTGAATAGATGTAAAAAAAAAAAAGCATAGACATAATGACCGCTACAAACATGAATGGTAAGAACTAAATAGCATGGATGCTTTGGAGAAGATCAATAGAAACATGACATGAATGGTAAGAACTGTATTCTTCCTAGTATGGATGCTTTGGAAAAGATCACTGGAAACATGATTTGAACAATTTAGCTATAAAAAAAACGCATAGTTTTCTAGTTCAACTATTTTTGGGAGATAATAATGGAGCGGCAACCTTCTTTTCACTCTATACAAACCTGCTGGTCATACTCTCCGTATATTTTGAAAAACTAAAATTTTAACTTTTTATTTCCGAAACTACCGGTCACTTTTTGAAAATTAAAAGTTCGTTCAGCACCCTTTGTTATGTTGATTTCCCTGCTTTTCACTCTCTCCAAGCCTGTTGGTCATACTTTCTGTATACTTTGAAAACCTAAAATTCTTAACTTTTTATTTCCGAAACTACAGTCATTTTTTGAAAATTGAAAGTTCCTTCAAGTTGTCAGCGCCCTTTGTTATGTTGATTTCCATGCAATTTCGATTGCTATTTTGTTTCTTGAATTCTAATTTATGGCGAGAATTTGGCAAGTCTCTTAGATTGAGAAATATTTTAGAACCACTACCTAATTATCAGATTATAAAACATTTCTAAAAATATCTATCAACTTTTAAAATATTCCCCATATAAAGGCATCATTGTTTCCCTCAATTAAGTATTATATCTGTTGCAACCGTTGTTTCACTTGTTTAAGTATTATATCTCTTGCAGTCATTGTTTCGCATGATTAAGCCCGCCTCAACTACTATCCACGAGAATCCATTGTTAACCAACTCTTAATAAATTGCTACCTGGCAGACTTATTAGTCAATGGACGCAGGTCACGCTCCCCATCTGGGGAACAATTTCAACACAATTAAAAAAAAAATCTTCATAATCAAATTTAATAAAGGTATTCAACTTGCGAATATAATAGAGTGGTACGAGGAAATGAAGTCTATATCACCTCCTCTTCTCTTACCTCCCCTTAGTCTGAGAATCCTGCAAATGCAATGGAGAGCAGTGTGACGCTATGGATGTTAGTTGCAGTGGCTTTCGCAGTGTGGCACTTTCTTTTACTGCGAAGGAGGGGCGCCAACTTATCCCCGGGGACTGTGGGATGGCCCCTTGTGGAAGAAATTATACTCTTCTTTTTTCGACTCCATGGATTTCTGACGAAGCGCCGGGAAATGTAAGCGTCGTTTCTAGTCATGGTTTTGACTCTTAAATGATTATGACGTTGTTTTGGAATGTTTATAGAAGTTTTGGAATTTTTAGAAGATGTTGGATGCATCTTAAATGCGGGCGATTGCTTAAACACGTTCAAATTTATATCAGAGTTTCGTTAGAGCGCTAACTCTTTCATGTTTTATTATTTTTGGTTTATACATTAAAAAAATAGAACTGGGTTAGAGTGCACTTAAACTATTTTATGTTCGAATTGTGATTTTTTTTAAAATTATATATTATAATTCTGTAAGAAACTGTAATTCTCTTCACGTTTAATAATTTTGTTGAATTTATAAATAAATTCAATCTTCCGAAAACAACTCAAACTTCCAAATTTCAGATAAAATGAAACTTAAAAAAAAAATAAGATGCAAAAATGTTTGGAGACTAATTAAGGTGAATATCTCCTAACTACCATTGTGGTTGTGCGCCTCACGTGTGGTCTCTGATCCGTTCTGCGCTTCTTTTCTAGTTGATGGCTTCTACCTTTGCGCTTTCTTTCGACTTTAGTGGTTACTTCAAGAACTGTCTGGTAATACTGCTCTGGGTTAGAGCTCTTGCTCAACTCTAGCCTTGCCTGGATCGCCTGTAAGTGTCCGCAGCATGACGTGTATAATTTATATGGATATCCTTAAGTCGATTGTGAATTTATATAGTCATTTTTAATTCGATTGTTGTTTTTTGAGAATATTTCGGAATCGACAAAATTACTTATTCGAATATTCCAGGAATCCTCAATCTGGTTGAGCTCAGAGAATCTGTATTAACTTAACAGTGATTTACAGCCCGGCTTTGTTGGATATTAATTCAACCGCTGAAGTAAATTAGCACTAAATGCGTATGAAAGATTGCGAAGACATCGATACCAAGGCAAAGGCGTAGCCGACACCAACAAATTGCGGGCGGCGTGGAAAGCTTCACAGCAAAGTTCGATGAACTAGGATTGATCCCCTTGATATTTTATCAAAGGCGGTAGCCGTTTTTATTAACAACAGAGTTAATGGCCAAGACTCAAAGTCATGCCAGCGGGCAGACCTTTGATTATAGGTTGAATCAGGCTTTAAAGCCTTACCAATTTAAATCGGCGAAGTAATGGCAGAGGCGGTAAATCGCAATGACCGAAGTACAAATGTCACTTTGGATGTGGTAGAGCTACGATGCGATGCGATCATCGCAATCGCAAAGGAACGGTTGAAAGTTGCGATGCGATCGCGCCATCGCAAATTGCATCATCGCAGAAACGCATGTTGAATATATGTGTTGCACCGGTTGAAACCGCAATGCGATCGCGCAATCGTACCATCGCGCAGATCGCAATATCGCAATATCGCATTTTTTTTTGTTCCGCCATATATGTGTTGATCGCGGATATTTGCGATGCGATCCCATCGCACATCGCAACATCGCGCCATCGCACACCGCAAAATCAGAATTTCATTCGGTCGCATGTTATGTTTTAAACAGCGCGGACCTGATAACTTTATATGTTTTGCTTTTATATTTTATAATGTGCGCGCCACTTATAAAAGAAAGGCCCGAGAGCCTGTTTGAGTGTAATGTTTTATTTTTAAATAGAACAGATTCGTTTTTATGCACAGCAGTGCGAAATTGAAAATACAAAGCAGCGTATTTTTCAGAGAGAGACAGAGTGTTTTATTTTGAGAGACAGGAAGGTGTTCTCTGTGCACTGTGTTGTAGCAGCAGTCACGTTTTTAATCCCTCTGTGTGAGGAAGAATTTGTAACAGATTTTTTATGGAATAAAAGTTTTGTTTATGAGTTGAAACTACATTTCTGTTAGTGAAATTTGTTAATTTCTTTTTGTGTTATAGAGGAGTTTATTCTCTGCAGTATTGTTTTGGAATTCTCCGATATTCCAACATGGTATCGGAGCTAGTCCAGGCTCTTTGAAGATCAAAGAAGCTGAAGGAAAGGAGTTCTTAGTTGCAGCAGCTTCTCCAGCAGTGTGAAGACTCAACCAAAAAGACTTCAAGGTATTTCTCTATACAGTTGTTGTGTTACTGTTGCAGAACAATCAAGTTATTTACATACACAGTCAAGCGTTTTTAAATCATAGTTAAGAGTGCAGAATGGCTGGAGCCAGCACTGGTATGGGTATGGGAAATATCCATCTCCCAATGTTTAATGGGAAAAATTATGACTACTGGTCAATAACTATGAGAGAATTATTTGTCTCCCAAGACTTATGGGAATTTGTTGAGGATGGCTTTGAAGAGCCAGCAGATGAACTTGAGTTTAATATGTTAACTCAGGCAGAAAGAGAGATTCTGAAGAGTAATAAGAAGAAAGATGCCAAGGCTCTTTTCTTCTTATATCAAGCAGTGCATGAGAGTGTGTTTCCGAGGATAGCAGTAGCTAAGAGATCCAAAGAAGCATGGCAGACTCTTATGACAACTTACCAGGGCATGGAGAAAGTGAAGACAACAAAACTTCAGTTGCTGAGGAGAGACTTTGAGACTCTCTGTATGAAAGAGTCAGACACTATTGACTCATTCTTCACTCATGTGATTGGAATGGTCACACAAATTAGATCACATGGAGAAACTCTTGAAGACAAGAGGATTGTTGAAAAACTCTTGAGGAGTTTACCCTCAAGATTTGATGTGATTGTCACCACCATAGAGGAGACTAAAGATCTCACAAAGTTTTCAGTGGATGAACTTCATGCATCACTGATGACCCATGAACAGAGATTGGGTAGGAGTGAAAACTCATCTCTTGAACATGCTTTTAAGACCCAGATGTCTTTCGGAAAAGGAAGAGGGCAAGGCAAAGGAAGAGGAAGAGGCAGAAGCCAGAACAGAGGTGGAAGGAACAACCCTTCACATTCACATGGAAGGTACAACAGTCAAAATCATAGCCACGGCCAAGGCAGCCAGCAAAGTGGACAGCAGAATGATCAAGGACAAAGGTATGATAAATCCAATGTCCAATGTTACAATTGTAAGAAATATGGTCATTATGCTAATGAATGTAGAAAGAAGAAACAAGATATGAGAAGTGGAACTAGTGCAAATTTCACAAAAGAAAATAGCAGCCAAAACAATTTATTTTTAGCTTGTAATATGGCTGAAGAAAAGAATGAGGATTTATGGTTTCTAGACTCCGGTTGTAGTAACCATATGACAGGAAACTTAGCAATGTTTTCTATGTTAGATGAAAGTGTGCAGTCACAAATCACACTAGGAACTGATAGCAAAGTTTCTGTTATGGGAAAAGGAGATGTGAATGTTTTAACAAGATTAGGTGCAAAGAAATCCATAGCAGATGTTTATTATGTTCCAGGAATGAAATGTAATCTCTTAAGTATTGGACAGCTTGTCCATAAGGGGTATAATGTTTTTTTTTATAATGATGTTTGTACCATCATGGATAAACCACCCAGCAATCAGTGTATTGCTGAAGTGAAGATGACAAGGAACATGATGTTCCCTCTCAGAATGAGAGCAAACTTGAAGAATGGTGAAGAGAAAGCAGCAGTTGCACAGGAGACTTACCAAAGCGAACCAAAAGATGATAATTGGTTATGGCACTTGAGATTTGGACATCTCAACTTTGGAGGTCTTAATTTATTGAACAGAAAATGGATGGTAAGTGGTTTACCATTGATAGAGAAACCGGACAGCCTTTGTGAAGGTTGTATTCTTGGGAAACAACACAGAGAAAGTTTTCCTTCCGGGAAAAGCATAAGGGCAAAAGCACCTTTAGAGATTGTCCACTCAGATGTGTTTGGACCGATGCAAACTCCATCACTTGCGAACAACCACTATATCTTAACATTTATAGATGATTTTACAAGAAAAACTTGGGTTTACTTTTTGAAAAACAAAAGTGAAGTGTTTGAAAAATTTTGCAATTTCAAAGCACTTGTTGAGAACCAGAGTGGGCTGCATATCAAAGTCTTAAGGACTGATAGAGGAGGTGAGTATATTTCTAAATATTTTCTACGTTTTTGTAGAGAAAATGGTATTCAAAAGCAGTTTACAACTAGATATACTCCGCAGCAAAATGGAGTAGCCGAAAGGAAGAACAGAACCATAATGGACATGGCGAGGAGTATGTTAAAGGCAAAGCATTTGCCTAATGATTATTGGGCAGAAGCTGTACATTGTGCAGCGTATATTTTGAATAGGTGCCCTACAAAGGCAATTATGAACAAAGTGCCGGAAGAGGCATGGAGTGGCACAAAGCAAAGTGTCACACACATGAAGGTTTTTGGATGTGTGGCTTATGCACACATTCCGGATCAACTAAGGAAGAAGTTGGACAGCAAGGGGGAGAAATGTATTTTCATTGGATACAGTGAGGAATCCAAGGCATACAGGTTATATAACCCATCCAGCAAGAAGTTTATTGTGAGCAGAGATGTTCAGTTTATTGAAGAGGAAGCTTGGGATGGAAGCATAGAGAAAACAATGAATGTTAAACACTGTTTATCTCATGATGAAAATGATGATGAGTTGGCTGAAATACATCCCCAAACAGCAACACCAACAAAAGAGCAGCAGAGCACACCCTTGAGGAGAAATGACAGTGCTTCTCCAAGCACACCACAAGGAGGAAATTCAAGTGCTTCTTCAAGCATTTGTACACCTACTGAAAGAGGTAAGAAATTCAGAAGTTTGAAAGAAATTTATGAACAAGATTTAGCTAATGAAGGTATCAATTCTTTGTTTGATTTATATTGTCATGTTGATGATCCTATTCATTTTGAAGAAGCTATCAAGGATGATAAATGGATAGAAGCTATGGATGAGGAAATAAATGCCATAGAGAGAAACAAAACATGGGATTTGGTTGAACTCCCAAAAGGTAAAGATGTCATTGGTGTTAAATGGGTCTACAAGACCAAGAGTAATGCTGAAGGCAAAATAGAGAGACACAAGGCAAGACTTAACATCAGAAAATATAGCAGAAACATGAATCAGATTGTGAGAAAATTTTGCTTGGTTCACATGACGCGACTGTGAAACGAGTGTTCGGTCGCATCAGCTGAAACAAATGAAAGTTTACCAAATGGACGTGAAGTAAACATTTCTAAATGGAGTGTTAATGGAAGAGGTTTACATTGAACAACCTCTCGATTGTGAAGAAATGCCAAGGGCACAAAGTACCAAATTGAAACTCTTTATGAAGGTGAAGCAAGCGCCGAAGCGTGGTGGTGGATAGATTCCTATCTCTGGAAAATGGATTTGAAAAGTGTGAGAAAATTACCCTCTACATCAAAAGAAAATGATGGAAAAAATATTGATTGTAGTTTTATATGTTGATGATGTTATTTTCGAGTAATGATGATTACCTTGTTTAACATTTTAAAACGATCATGAAAGAATTTGAAATAGTGATATGGGTTTGTTGAGATAATTCTTGGGAATAGAGTAGAACAAGATGAAAATGGGACTTTTATCTCCGGGGAAGAGTATGTTAATAGGTGCCAGAAGATTTAACATCAGAATGCAAAGCGGCAATCACTCCCACCAGTGATGGGATTGAAGCTCAACGAGAGGACAACAACAAGGATTTGATCCTAGTTTATACAAAACATAGTTGGCAACCTTATGTATTTGGCGCAACTACGCGGACATTATGCCATCTTTGTTAGTTGGGATTTCGATTCATGGAAAAGCCAAAGGATGCATTGGCGAACGACAAAAAATTAGAATTTGTATTTAAGGTACTAAAAGTTTTGTTATTTTTTATCTTGCTTGAACGTTCGGTTAGTTGGATACACAGACGGTGATTGGTAGGTGTTGATGGTCGGAAGAGCACTTAGGTTATGTTTTTCATATGGGATTCGGGAGCCATTTCATGGTCTTCTAAGAAACAACCCATTGTAAACGTATCTATTAACGAAGCGAATATGTAAGCGACTACAACGGTAAACGTATCCAAGCAAATTTGGATGAAAAAATGTTGAGAAGCTTATGTCAGAAACGGAGTAAAAGGGAGAGTGATATTTTGTGACAATAAGCTCGGCTATTGCATTGTCTAAAAATTACGTTTTCATAAAATGACTAAACACATTGACACCAAATTTCACTTCATACGTGAATTGGTTAACAATGGTGAGATAGTTTTGCAACATTGCGAGAACGAGAGGATCGATTTGCGGATATCCTCTGAGCCACTTTAGCGAAGAAAAGCTTTGGTATTTCGAGGAAATGTACGGGTATCATGAAAAACCCCAGCAGTTAAGTAAGGGAGTATTCAGGAAATTAATTCCTTCTTGAAGTGTCAGACAGTAAATCATTGAAGTGAAATATTGCAACACATTGATGCCGAGAAGAGCGTGTAGATGTCTTGAACAAATTGCAAAAGGATTGGAAAGCTTCACGGGTGCGGTATAGAACGGTTAAGGATTTGATCCCCTTGATATTTTATCAGGTAGGTAAAATTTGTTTCATTAAAACGGCGAAGTTAATAGCGAAGACTCAAAGTCATGCCGTAGTGAAACTTGATTATAGGATTGAATGAGGCTTTAAAGCCTTACCAATTTAAAACAATGAGTAATGAGCGAGAGGCGGTAATCACATATCGCAATGACCGAGTACAAATGTCTTGCGGATGTGGTAGAGCCTCCGTCCCGTCCGTCATATAAATATAAAAGGAACGGTTGAAAGGTACGTGCGATCGCGCCATCGCAAATTGCATCATCGCACAAACCATGTCGATATATGTGTTGCGTCGGTTAGCTTGAGTGATGCGATCGCGCGATCGTGCCATCACGCGGATCGCAACATCGCAAATCGCATTTTTGTTGTTTTCGCCATATGTGTTGATCGCGGATATTTGCGATGCGATCCCGCTCCGCAACATCGCACTCCCGCGACATCGCGCAATCACATTTTTAGATGACCGTTTGTTATGTTTTAACACGGACTGATAAGTTTATATGTTTTGTTTTTATGTTTTTTAATATGTACGCGCCACTTATAAAAGACGAGCCGAAACTGTTTGATTACAATGTTTTATTTTAAATAGAACGAGTCGTTTTATGCACGGTAGTACGAAATAGAAAATACGGAGCGTGTATTTGTCCGGAGAGACGAGTGTTTGTTTGAGAGACGGGAAGGTCTTGTGAGCTGTGTTTGGAAGTAGTCACATATTTTGTAAATCCTACGTATTTGAGAAGAATTTGTAACAACATTTTTTATGGAATAAAGTTTGTTTTATGAGTTGAAACTCACATTTCTGTGAGTGAAATTTTGTTAATTTCTGTGTTATAGAGAGGAGTTTATTCTCTCTAGTATTGTTGGAAAATTCAATATTCAACAAGTTTTGCTTGATGTTCTAGGGTTGTTTGAATCCTTATGTGATCTTTGATAGACTTGACAACTTAGTTTTGTTTTTGGTCTTGCTTCTTGTTATCATCACACATACGGAAGTAAAACAAGCGAAAACACAACCACATGCAATAACGCATAATAGAAAAGCTATAGTCATTGCACCAATGTGGAATACGCATAGCAACTACGATTTGCGTTACACCCACTCGGATGTTTGTCCCTAAATCTTTGTTTATCATAAAAGCATGGAAAATCATTTTAGGGTTTCCATGGATGTCATCTACTTCAAAAATATGCTTGTATGAAGATCATCTTCTCTAGTTTTTTCTTCATTATTAATATTTTGATTATCAATTTCCTGCAACAAAAGCTCATAATAAAATTTCATTGACATTTTCATTTTCAACATCATCCATTTTTTCTTCGACATTCATTGTTGCATCTTCTATACAAACATCATCAACACATGGTGTTTCAAGCCATGCTAGAGAAACTTTAATTCTTCATGAAATTTCGTTGCTTCTTCTTGGTTGATTCTAACATTTGCACATAAAAAAATCAATACAGTTAAGTTTATACAAAAAACATCTTCTGAATGATATTGGTTTTGTTCGTTCTGCACTTCTGTTCATTGTGCACCGGAATGAGATATTTCTCTTCATTTTTCTTTGACTTTGTCAATGCTTCATAATCTTGATTTTTTACCTCTTCTTCTACAAACAGGTTTCCTTACACTTGGTTTCTAGACATAAGTGAGTTTCTCTTCCCAAATAACAATACATCAATAAGTTGCTTCTGTTGCACCATCTGCAACCACTCATCACTAGTGCATTCGTCTTCATCATTAACATCAGCGATTTCAATTGGTGGATCCACTGAATCAATTTCTTCACCACTAGCAACATTATCTATGCCAAAATCAACTCCTACTGGTAACACACCATCAATATTGTCATCCACTTTAAGTGAGATTCACCAAAATCCTCCTCGTTATGTAGATTTGCTAGTACAGATCCATATTCAACTTCATCTTCAAACTCTGATCTTTGACTTGATTACTCCCCTTCATCTTCAAACTCTAATCTTCGACTTTATTACTCTCCCTTGCACCAAATTCTGAGTCCTTGGAAGTTGTAGCTTTTGCTCCCTTGCACAAAAACATCTTATCCAATCTCTGTTTGATAAAATCCAATATTAAAGCATCGCATACTTTATCATATGGGAGATTAGAGTGATACTCAATTAAATCTTTAGCTCGAAGAAAAGTTAGCATTCTGATAACCCAAAGATTAAAAAAATTTACCAGTAAATATAGGTGGTGGTAGCATATCAAAGATACACCATTATCTCTCGATATCTTCTCCCTCATTTGCTAAACTCCTTAGTTCCTCAGCTCTACTCTTGAATCACAACGATATTTTCCATATATTCTCAATTCATTTTCTTAATCAACTTTAGTCTTGGTTTGCTACCCATGACCAGAGTATTTTCAGTCTTATAGTTGTTTAGTATTTTAAGTCTTATAGTTGTTTATGTGACTGCATTCCGAAAAGAAATGTAATTTTCAATATGTATGCCTTCAAACACAAACTTCACCCAAAACACTTTCATGCTTAACAAGACACCAAATAATTTTTGTAAATATAAACTTTACAAAATCTTAAACACTTTTCAATTAAAAACCTCTATTTTTTTCTCCTTTAAAAGATATTCAAGATATTCACATGAAATTATTTATAGACCTTCCTATATCCACACAACCTTTAAATCTTTGATAATCTTTTAATATATTGCCCACAAATAAATTTTAAAAAAATATTTCTTTTAATAAAAAACATTTTATAGCTTAACTCAATATCCACGCAACCTTTAAATCTTTGATAATCTTTTAATATCTTGCCCACACATGAATTTAAAAAAAAATATTTCTTATAATAAAAAATATTTTATAGCTGAACTCTTTTCACCATATGCATGAGGGGCATTAAAAAAACCTTTTTCAAGTGGTTGTCCTTTTTCAAAACAATTTGAACTTGCCACCTTTTAAAAATACTTTCCAATAAAATATTTGTTTTCGAAATTTGCTCAGAGTCATCAAATTTCATTAAGAAACATTATAAAGGGCTACTCACAAGCGGCCCGATGTGCCTTATAGCGGAGGCCTCTGGCACAGTCACATAAAGGCTTAAATTGAAGGCCTTGAGCTGCTCCGTTGATCTCTAGCAACCACGGAGTATACTGACCTCCTTCCTTGATTTGCAGCAACCTCGGAGTTTACAGAGGGATGACCAGCCAAATATTTTGACGAAACCGACACAATGTATGGCTAAGGGTTTGATCTCCTTACTTCAGGTGTTCTTTCTAGACCTCATTAAAACCTGCTACTCGTGCTTGATG